>JAEIIU010057202.1:16035-120105 GCA_018874675.1 Drosophila baimaii | reverse complement strand
TCGGAAATGACTCCTTCACTGCGTTGCAAACTTCTGACTAAAATTATAATACCCCGCAAGGGTATAATAAATAAATAATAAATTTCTTAATTACTGACACTAAAAAATAATAAAGACGTACAAATGAAAATGGAAAATAACCCATACATACATATATGTTCCTACAAAAACAAAACAAGAAAATAATACATGAAAGAATTCTTTATTCCTGGTACATACTATTTTTAATTAATTATAATAAAACCAACCCTATTTGGACGTTGTTTAAGAAAAATATCCATTAAATTATAAATCCATATACATATATTTCTTGTTGTTTCTGTCATCTCTGCCCTGGACTTTCATGCCAACCCATAGCCTAACTTTTGGGCGCGGTCATAAAAAGACACAACAGCACGCAATACAACGAATTTAATTACCGCCAGACAGACAACCATTTTATATGTGTATATATGAAGTTGTAGCAGCAACGCCCCTTGCAAATAGATACAAGATATATATATGACCATTAAACTGGCCCAATACGACCAATCCAAGTGCCATAAATCATCCATTCTGACAGGCGCCGCAGCCTTGGTCAACAATTTTCATGTTGTGCGAGTATCGGAAGCCGGAAGGAAACACCACTGCCAACTTGAGAGTTGGTCTAATCGAATTAACTCAAATTAACAGACTATTTCCGATATATCGAGAAGATGTGCTAAGTAGTCCCTCCTGTCCCTGTCCCACTTTTTGTTCTAACGAACCGCAGCCAAAGCTGAAGCTGATCATGATGAGATGAGCACAAAAAAAAAACCAGATTTGATGCCTAATTAATGGAAATGTCCAAGACAACGAGCAATTTACAACGGACACGAGCACAAATCACACGGCTTAATCGTTGCGACGACGGGCGGTGGCGGCACAGCGGTTCAGGCAAGTTCAAGGTCTAATCTGGAGGAGATATACCCTCATTATATTTGGGGGGAATTTTGATACACAAAAACCTTAGAGATTGAAGCGGTATTTAGGGTAATATTTGGCTTTTTTTAATATTATTTATCAACAGACTGAAGCATCGAGTCATAGACCAGTTAAACTCTCTTAATTAATGCAAAAAGGAAGCAACAAGTATTAGTATTAGGGATGGCAGAAAATATTGATAAACTGTACCGATATTTGTTGATTTTATCGTATTTTTAATTTGCGATTATGCATATGTGCGATAAACTTATATTCAGTTTAAAATATTGGATTTAATGATAGTTAACTGTGCCAAATGAGAAGGTAAACTTATTTTAAGCTAACATAATTGTTAGTAAATAAATAAAAAAAATAGTTTTAAAAATGTTTTAAATTAATCGATAATAAAACCAATTCGATTAAATAACATTTTTTCGATATATGTTCGATAGCATCGATAATATTGATATTTTAATGTTAAATGCAATATTTTTAGATATTTAAAATTTCGATATACAAAACGTGATATAAGTGCGATATATTTTTCGATATATTATATCATAGTATAACTCTCAATATGCAGCCCTAATTAGTATGTCAAAGCTCTCGACTAAATGCAAGTTCTCACTTGCTTATTTTAATTAATCAAAGTCCGCGCATTACGTATACGCCGCGTGCCACGCCCACCAAAACGGCCAGATGGAGACCCAAAGTCTACGTGACTCCATACAAAATGCAAAAAAAAAAAATCCATAAAAAACAAAAGAATATAATAAATAATTTCACCAACAGTGGACTCTGACTGACTTGCCCTAGAGACACTCGCAGATTTCTTGTATTTCTTGGCCAAAAACGCAATAAACATATGCAAAATTTGCAAATCTTTGGTTTGTGCTAACAAAACGCGCCAACAAAAGAAAAATGGGAAACTGGGTCAAGGGCCAGCGGAAGTATCTGCGGATCATCTGCAGATAACTTCCGCCTCGGACATGTGTTACCGTTCCAGTTAGAGGTCAGTCAACTTGTTGGGCTCCGTTAGACAAGCGGAGGAGCAGCAGCAGCAGTTGACCCAGACCCAATGAACTTGATCTGACTCGGCATCGACATCGGCATTTGCATATCAGCCACTCACTCACTCACTCACTCACCTGTAGATAAAAGAGAGAAATAAATGTGTGGATATTTATTAATTCTCTGCGATAAATCATGAAAATCTTAAGAATATGTAAACATTTCTAAGGGATTACGACCTTTAATATTCATGGCATTTGTGGCATTCATTCTTACATCTACAAACAGCGGAAGTGTGTAATGATCAGGTTTCTTCGCTCAAGCGACCCTGGATCGTGATTAGTGACCCATATACATATGTGTATGGGTACTGGGTAGGCCTGCTACCCGTGGAGTGCCTGAACACTTTGAACCTGAACAGCCAGTTATTTGGTTGTTACAAAGGTGCCAATCAGGCCTTAGACCTTTCGGCTTATATAATTCAAGCTCAACGAAAACAACAGAAAATTCTTAGTCACTTCGAGCAACCTTGGTGGAGCAACGGAAAGATTTTACTAGGAATTTTTATTGCGGGAAATTTAAGTTTTGATTTGGCATTATTAAGAACTAAGAAGATAGGTTTTTATAACCAAATAAAACCCCAAGAAGCCATAGATATATTCTTTGTACTTTGCAGCCATTTATTTCTATTTTTAACCAACTATTTACTTAATCTTGATCCGTGAACTCTCAGATCTAATAACTCTTCGATCTTTCCGATCAACTTCCTGACTTTAACAGCTTGTTTTGTTTTTTTTGTATCGAGTGTGTGTTGGCGTCACGTACTCCTCAATTGGCCATTGATCACAACACAACACAATCGGACCATGGCTCAAATAATTGCACACTTTAATGGGATTTAGTGGTCGATTGCTCGATTGGTTGGCAAACAAAAAGGTGGCAGCAAATATTTGATCTCTGTATCTCTGTTTGCATTGTATCTAAGGAATCCGTAAACGCGAATATGCTTCTAGCAATCGCCATTATTATTTTGATTATTATAAATGATATTACGCTCGTATCCGAAATGTTATTCAACTTCTGTTCTGCTTTGTCATGTCCAATCATCATCACACATCTGCAAATGAATCGATTTGCTACGGCTTGAAAGCCCACTTGTCAGCAGCGGGGGAAGTCTCCGATTCCGACTCAATAATTGATTCATTTTGATGGCTTTTTGACTTCCTACAACAAGATCCCGCCGCGACAAGCATTTGTCGGTTTGTCGTTTGTAATCGAATCAGGGGAAATCAATGGAAATCACAATAAAGTGCAATAATATCATCGAGTGGAATTCTCAGGCAAACGATAATGAACCCCTCTTGGCAACTTTGCCAGCGGTAAATATTTGGCGGGGTTTTGTTGCACAAAGTTAAACATATTTGTGGCTTCATATTTCGATTCATTGACTTCGAGTCTCTTCTGTGTGTGTGTGCTGAGTAGTCTTTAAGTTTATATTTGATATTGTTGATATTTCAAAGCGATAAATTCCATATATCTATATTAAATCAAAACAATTTAGTTGATATTTTAAATCGATAAAAGTCGATATATCGATATACACCGATATTAAACAACTTAGTTGATATTTTAAATCGATGAATTCGATGAAATCATAAAGTAACAATTTTTAAAATTAATTTTCTTCCGTATTTTTGAGTTTTTAGCGAAATGTAAGACAAATAAAATGGTTAAAAAGATCAAGTTTAATTTAAAATTAATCGGTTTCTTAAAAAAAAAAAAACAAATATGTAGATAAATTCCTATCATTTCTAACTAACAAATAAAAATAACACCAAATGAATTAATTATTTAGATATTTCTTAAAAACTACTTTAAAATAACAAACATTTAGATCCATTTCGATATATAGCAATATGATCTATCATATCGATATGGACGCAAAAAATCTTAAATTCGATATATCGAAATTTTGTATCGATATTTAAGCAGCTCTAGGAAGCAGAGGCTTCCGCGGCTATTTATAATCAGCGATCCGTGAGACCTTGAAAAAAACAATGCCACTGAAATTTGACGTTAGAGAGGCGGATGTTTGCTACCATGTAGCTCTTCCCTTTTATATTTAGTGCCCAACGTTGCTTTAAATATGGAAAATTGCACTATTTTTAAATCGTTCCTTTTTTTATAAACACTAAACTGTATATTCTATTCCAAGTAATCAAACAACAGGTGGGGAAGGAATCACAGGACTGTAGAGCTCGGTTCCCGGGTCGGATTCACTGCACTAGTAGACATGGGTACAGTCACGGACACAATCTCGGGTCCAGGTACTGGCACCTCCTGCAAACGGTGCATCCTTTGGGACTGAGAGCCGTGAGTATGCCAGCAGTGCTTGTACCAAGCGTTTGGCTGTCGACTCAACCCAAAACCGGCGGCAATCCTCACCGAACAGTGGTGCAGGATCCGGGCGAGGACTCGCAGTAATCCAGAGAACCGACCGGCCGGCACAGGTTTCGGGCGGACAAAGCTGCCCAGGGGCTGTGGAAGAGCCGACTGCTGCTGCTGCAGCTCCGGTATCTTCTGCCTGCTGTCCGGAGTAAGAGTGACCTCCTTCCCGTCGGAGTCGGTCTCCGCCTCGTATGCCGGGTCCGTGAAGCTGCTGTGATATTGATTTCTATACAGAAAATTGCACCTGATGGCCCTTTTTCCCAGACTCTCATTGGAATCCATGGGAATGGGTGAGCGCAGGCTGAGCTTCGAGCTACCGGGCTCATCCTGGGAATTTATGGGACCCAACTGGAGTGAATTCATTGGGTAACTTCTGATCCTGGGCTGACGTCCCCTAACAGCGGGCATGGCCATATTTTAATAATTCTTTGGAATTTTGAAGGTCTAGCTATGGACAAATCTAGAATTCAAAGAGTCACACAGGTCACAGCAGGTGCTGCAAAGGCTACTATTAGCTATCGGGTTTTTTTTTATACAAAAACAATAATAATTATTAATCTGCTCATCATCACGGAGAATGGTGAATACACCGCCCTGCTCGTTAAAATGAACATAAAAGCAGAATTAAGGTGTTGAAAGCTAGCTTGTATTTTATTTCATATTTTTTTATTACAAAAGGCTTAACGTTAATTAGAATTGGCCAACACAGTTCCGTTTTCATTTGTATATTTCAACACTTTTATGTATCCCATTCGAGTTTTGTATTTTTTTCACAGATCTAGAAGAATATCTTTCTGTTTATATCTTACAGATATTCAAGAGCTGTTCTCCCTCAGCCTTGAGACTCTGTAGTAAATGTTATAGCTTCTTTTATTCAACATCTTTTGATCTGGCAAGTTTTTGGCAAATATTTACTGGTAATATTTTTTGGTAACAACTGGTTTTTTCTTTGGCTTTAATCAGAGCTGCTGCCAACTAACTAAATACTGTACTGCCTTACCTCATTCAGGTCTATGCAAATTTTTGTAGAGCTAAACGAATCGCTTTGTCATGATGATGTCGAACGCAATGCAATTAATGGCCCGGCCTAAAGACTCGCTTTTGGACTTTTGTTGGGTTGGTTGGCCAGGCTAAGAACATTTTATGCCCATCACTCGGCTCCGATTGGGAAATAACTAAACAAACAATCCATGCTGTAAGGGGCAACAACAATTTTTAATTACACAAACGAGACATCATCCTTTGCGGGCGATCGAACCGCATCGAATGTCAAAAACGAGTGTCAAAAACGCAATAAAGACATGGTGGCATGGTCGAGGCCCGCAAAAAAACAAAAAAAAAACAGAGTCGTTGGTGCAAAAGAGCAACTTGGCCAAAATCAACCGTTGCCAACTATGAAAAGTCGGTCAAAGACAACGAGTTTGCTTAAATTCTTGGCTTTATGCGAACAGAAAAATAGCGACAACGAGCCAGCACAATACCCAATCGATTGTAAGACTCAAAGCTTTAATTGCCGTTAGCCACTACACTCGCCGAAAAAGAGGCATCGGGCTAGGGGTTAAAATTGGGAAATTGGAGAGACATTTTCCAAGCAAGTAAAGTATGTGCAAGTATTCTTGATCAAGATCAACAGTCAAGTCGATCTAGCCTTGGCCGTAAGTCCGTCTGTCCATTGGCTTGTCCGTTGGTTTGTCCGTTGGTTTGTCCGTTAGTTTGTCCGTTGGTTTGACCCTTGGGTTGTCCGTTGGTTTGTCCATTGGTTTGTCCGTTGGTTTGTCCGTTGGTTTGTCCATCTGTTTGTCCGTCTGTGTGTCCTTTGGTTTGTCCCTTGCGTTGTATATTTGTCTGTCCGTTTACATGTCCGTTTGTCCATCTCTTTCCTTGTTTGCATGTCCGTCTATCTATCCGTGTGTTTATCCCTGTGCGTCCGCCTATATGCTCATATGTTCCTCTGTCTGTGTGCCTGTCCGGCTATCCTCGAAGAGTAGTTAGTATGTTAGTCAGAGCGGGCCGAATCGCAAGACTATATTTAATATATACGACATTAGAATGATTGGAAAATTATTTTTAAACTGTTTAAAAATTGCAAAGTTAAGAACAATGCAAAAAACTAATGAGAAAATAATACGAAAACTGGCATAACTTTTTTTTAAATCTAAAAAATACACATATAACTATATTTGCAAGCCTTTTCTCTCCGTGCATCAGCGAATGGGAGCTCAACGAACTTGAAGCCCGCGCGTATCGCGAAACGCCGACAAATTGCGAAATTGGAAGCCGCAGACCCTCTGCGGCCTTGACTCCAAAGTATCCAGCGTTCGTGGGCCTGAATGTCAGCGGTTCTTGAGTGCCTCCGCTGGATGGATGCTGCTGCTGATGCTACTGTCCTTGGGGCCCTGCCACAAAAGGTTCTTATCGTTATGGGCCTGGCTCATTGGTATTCCTACTTCGATCCAGTGAAGTGATGCCTGGAATCGTCCTTTGCACATAAATACATACTTGTATATAAATACTATTTTTTTTCTTGCTGCAACGACTTCATTTGGGGGCGGAGAACACATCAAAAAACCATTAACCAGCAGTTTCTTAATTTATTTTTATTTTGTTTTCCATTCAGTATGTCATACGGTTGCGGTCGGCTGCTTGGGGTCTTGGCAATTTTCCATATACTTATATATATATACCTATATAAAGACTGTCATTCTAAGCTCACGAATTCACATGCAAGCGGAAATAATTATAAAATTATTCAGTAAACAATGTAGCCGGCAATGGAAAAAACAAGAGAAACAAAAAGAAACAAACATTACAAGTGCCCCACTCCTCCATTCACAATTTACGAGTGAATATAATTAAGAGTCAGTGGTGGTGATCGCTGGTCTCTCACCTATTTCGAAATAGATGACTAAATTAACGTGTAAAATATTTTAATTAACTTTCGAAGCTGCAAACTACTTGTCACCTATATGTATTTATACTCCTCTTTTTCATTAAGTGCCTTAAAAGCATAATTTACCTACTAGGTGACATTTATATCATAATTGCAACTAGCTAAATATTTTTTAATAATTTGTAGATGATTCTTTTTTTTTAATTCAGTTAATTTGAATTTTAATCTCCAATTAAAATGTGTTAAAATGTTTTATATTAATAAAAATTACTTTGAATTGAATCATAATCAAATTTGACCACACTTTCTGTACATTAAATGGTCACACTGCGCTTTTTGATGGGACATTACAATTTAGGTAAATAACCATATTTAATATTTTAATTTTTAATGCATGTCTAGCAGGTATACATAAATATTAAAGCTAAAATATTATATTTATTTCGTTTTAGGTGAATCATAATTAAATTTGGCCATACTTTCTTCACATTAAATGGTCACACTGCACTTTCGATGAAATATAACTTTTTAAGGACAAATCATATGACTTCCATTCCATTCTTATGATATAAATTAAAATCTAAGCCTTTTCAGATATTAATTGATTGATTGACTCTACAAAACATATACTATATTAGTTTTGTTCGATTTTTCTCGCCTTACCCGTTAATTATTAAAGCAATTATTCTGTATTCAACCGATAATTTGAGAGTATATCGACATGACTTGGAATCTGTAATTTCCACATTCTTAAAAAGGTTTAATTTCCAATTCATTGCATTTTTGCATGATTATGAACTTGGAACGTTTGGACTGTCATTAATTACAAAAGATAAGGTAGCTACCGGTTAGCCACGAACTACACTGAGGAACATACATAGGTCTGTTTTACGTTAAGGATGAAATTAATGACGAATTCTTGACTGATAAAGATCTTCTATTAAGATGAACTTGAAGTGGTTCCCTTTGCTATATTTTCCTAGAATCCGAAAAACAAATATTACTTATTTTTTATTATAAACCACATCTTTAGTAGAGTGTGAAAATGCATTAAAAAAATGCACTTGAACTGAAAGTATGGGTTTTTTTCTGTGGGTTTTTTCCTGTGTAGTTTGGACCACGATCATTTGGCGATTGTCAACAGTGCAGGGCTCGCATTGAGCAGTATTAGATGCAGTTTCAGATGCAGTTCTAGATGCAGTTTTAAAGGCCGTTTCCCCCGGCTTGGCTCTCAGTCAGCTCAGCGGTCAGTCGATCGCGATAGTCGAGTGCGTCCGGCTGCACAATCATGCCGCCTCAATGACTTCCACCGGCGGCACTGCGCGCCCGCTTCCCTGGCTAATCCTCTGGCTGGGATTGGCGGCGGTGGCGGGTCAAAGTTACCTGGGCAACTCGCTTCTGGACAGCCTGGAGATTCTGCGGCGCGGCCAGGCCCAGCTGGATCTGGAGAATCTCGATGACCGCCAGACATTGTCCTCGAAGTATGACTTCATAGTGGTGGGAGCCGGCACAGCGGGCTGTGCCATGGCCGCCCGCCTCTCCGAGAACCCGCAGTGGCGGGTGCTTCTCCTGGAGGCCGGCGGACCCGAAAACTATGTAATGGACATTCCCATAGCGGCCCATCTCCTGCAGCTGGGCGACATCAACTGGAAGTACCAGACGGAGCCCTCGAAGAACTACTGCCTGGCCATGAACGACAACAGATGCAACTGGCCACGAGGCAAGGTAATGGGCGGCTCGTCGGTGCTCAACTACATGATGTACACGCGCGGCAATCGCCGGGACTATGATCGCTGGGAGGCACTGGGAAATCCAGGCTGGAGCTTCAAGGACATGCTGCCCTACTTCAAGAAGTACGAGGGCAGCAGTGTGCCCGATGCCCAGGAGGACTATGTGGGTCGTCGGGGTCCGGTGAAGATCAGCTACTCGGAGACAAGGACTCGCATTGCCGACGCCTTCGTGGCCTCTTCCGAGGATGCGGGCTTGCCGCGCGGCGATTACAATGGCGCCAACCAGCTGCGGGTGTCCTACCTCCAGGCGAACATCTTCAATGAGACGCGCTGGAGCTCCAATCGCGCCTACCTCTATCCCATCAAGGGCCGACGCCGCAACCTGCATGTGCAGAAAAACGCGCTGGTCACCAAGGTCCTCATCGATCCGCAGAGCCGAAAGGCCTTCGGCATTATGGTGCGGGTGAAGGGCAGAACCCTGAAAATACTGGCCAAAAAAGAGGTGATTCTCTCGGCGGGAGCCATCAATACACCGCAACTGCTGATGCTGTCCGGCGTGGGCCCGGCCAAGCATCTCAGAGAAATGGGAATTAAGCCCCTGGCCGATCTGGCCGTGGGCTATAATCTCCAGGATCACATAGGACCCGCGGTGAGTGTCCTGTGCAACGCGAGTTCGCTGCAGGTCCAGGAGATGTTCCGCGTCGACGTTCTCGCGGACTTTCTGCGAGGCCGAGGCGTACTCCGAATACCCGGCGGCGTCGAGGCCATCTCCTTTTATGCCCTCGACGATGCCCAAAATCCCGATGGCTGGGCGGACATGGAGATCTTTGTGGTGGGCGGCGGCTTGCAGACGAACATTGCTCTGCGCCTGGCCCTGGGCATCAGGGAGGATATCTACGAGAATATGTTCGGGGAGCTGGAGCGTCAGAGTGCCAATGGTTTCCTCATCTTTCCAATGATTCTGCGGGCCAAGAGTCGCGGACGCATTAAGCTCCGGAGTCGCGATCCCGCCGAGCATCCCCTGATCTATGCCAACTACTTTGCGGATCCCTATGACCTCAACATCACAGTGCGTGGCATCGAGAAGGCTGTGAGTCTCCTGGACAGGCCCGCCTTTCGGGCGATAGGCGCCAGGCTGTTGGAGAAGCAAGTGCCAGGATGCCGCCAGCACAAGTGGCGGAGCAGTGCCTACTGGGCGTGCTTTGCCCGCCACTTCACCTTCACCATCTACCACTACTCGGGCACGGCCAAGATGGGGCCACGATCGGATCCCGCGGCCGTGGTGGACGCCCGTCTGCGGGTCCATGGCATAGGGAATCTCCGTGTGGTGGATGCCAGCATTATGCCCTACCTGGTCTCCGGGCATCCCAATGGACCCGTCTACCTAATAGCTGAGAAGGCGGCTGACATGATCAAGGAGGACCACAACTACTCGCAGAACTAGGAATTAGGTGTATTTTTTTTTTAATTAATTAATTTAAATTTATGCTTAAGACTTCGGGTAGCACCTGGATCCGACTCAAGGAGGACTACATTTACTGGGGGAAATGACTATGATTAACCTGAGTGACTTTTCTAGTGAATTGAGTAAAAATAAACGATGGAAATAATGGAAATTATATGGTCGTTGGCCTTCTATTAAAAAGCACTATGCATTCAATGGATACTCGTTCTCAAAGTTCAGTGAAAAGAAACAATCGAAACACAATTGTCAATCGATAAAATGATTTCTTGTTATATCTGCTGGAAATTATGAACAACAAGCTAATTATTCAATGGCTATTAACACAAAGAAATCAAGTAACTGTCAAACGATTGTCAGGGAAATACATTAAAGAAATTATAAATGGGCTTGTTCTTAAGTGTTATTTCTTAATTCCAAGCCAGCATAGAGTTATTGATCATAAATGGAATTTCTATTAGGAAAAACAGGCTTGTTTTGAAGTTCTAAAGTTCTTGGGGATGAACATAATTATTTTAAGACGAATAATGTATTAAGTTCTTCAGTTTTGGCTTTAATATCTACGCCTTTTTTAATTTATCGAAGGTGCAATCTAGGAATGTGTATTAAGGGACAAATCCGATAAAATATATCGAAAATATCGTTCCTTTTTTTGAAAATAAAAATTTGAAATATCGCATTTAACTTTAAAATATCGATGTTATCGAAATTATCGATAAAATTTTTATTTTTTTTGTCTTATTGATTATATTTAAAACAATTTTAAAACTTAATATTGTATAACTCCTTTTCTGCTACTCTTTAACTCCCAATTTCTAATAGAATAGAATATCGCATATATAATTAATGTAAATATAAGCTAGATAGGGTATAAAAACAGAAATAAATACATATCGCAAAGTTCAAATATCGATTTACATATCGAACTTTGTAAATAAAGGAATTGGATTAAATAAATAGATACAACAAAGTTAATCTTATCAATTTACATATCGAACATTGCAACAAATACCGACACAGTATAGACATATCGATTTGCTGTCATCCCTAATGCATTCTCATGTAATTTTTTGTTTTGATTACAATAAACTTTAAAAGCTTCTAAGTTATAAATAATGTAAATAATGGAATTGGTTTACACAAGTATCTCAGACACATAAATGTAGATTATACTACTTAGCATCGATACAGTATCCATATATCGATTTCCTGCCAGATCTAAAGTAATGCCTTGTTGTTTTTTGCTCTGTTAAGAATAACATTTGCAAGAAAGAAAGCTTATAAGTTATAAATAATATAAGCTGTTTTGCACACCTATCAGACACATAAATAAATATCTTTTGTATTTTTATTGCCACGCAGAGAAAACTTATGAATTATGTAAGTTGCAGATTTGCTATCTAGCTAGATCCCCAGATCCCCAGCATATTCTTGGCAAATCCCCAAAACAATAAGCATAATAAAACGATTGGCTGGCATGTGGTTTGGCATTTAACTTATTATTCTTATTGTTAGCATTAACGACTTGTTTTTTTCGCTGAGAACCCCGCCCAGTTCTTGTCCATAAACCAAGATACTTAATTATGTGCGTTTTGGAGAGGATCTTCAGTCCGGTGTGATCGGTTAAGTCCGTCATTTCTAGCCCTGGGAAAGCCCTTTAATGTGTGATAGGCCGCTTCCGCATCTGAGATCTGCAGGTTGCCAAGAAATATAACCAGCGATTGGAGCGATCGGCTCGAGTCAATGTCAAAATAGCAGAGCTTTCGGTTTGTCTTAACTTGGTTAACATCGTCGTCGTCGTGTCTTTGTCTCTCTCTCTCTTTGCGAACGTGTCCACAGTCATGCTGGGCCGCGTCTCGAGGGGATTTGAAGATTCTTGGCGAACGGTGATCGCTGCGATCTCTTCGAGCCGAATGCCAACCGCCGTCAGCCGCCGAGCGATCTCTGCAGTGCTAACCGAAACGAAGCTGGCCCGCCGATCGGCGCCGAATTTAATATTAAATTGAACTTGGCCACCGCATTTGTCAGCATTTCTAGTTCCGAAACCGATTGGGCAACAACGCACACGCGATCGCGTCGAAGCCTCTCCTCCGTAGAACCCCGCCGCATCGATCGATCGAGCATTTGCCTCAGCAATATCATTATTTTTTTTCTGGTGAACCAAGTGAACAGTCCCAAGTGCTGCTGCCACACAAGAGCGACTCGCGATGGCCAGCAGTAGTAGTAGTAGCAAATCCTCCGTATTAATTGCGGCCCTGTGCCTGGCCCTTTGGGCCTGCACCTGCCTCGTGGCGGCCCAGGAGAACAATGTCCTGTTCGAGACCATCAACTTCCTGCGTCGCGGCCAGGCGGACGTCGAGCTGGAGAACTATGACAACAATCTGGTGCTGGATGCCGAGTATGACTTCATAGTGGTGGGAGCCGGCACGGCGGGTTGTGCCCTGGCCGCCCGCCTCTCCGAGAACCCGCAGTGGCGGGTGCTCCTGCTGGAGGCCGGCGGACCCGAGCGTCTGGTCATGGACGTGCCCATAGTGGCGCATTTCCTGCAACTGGGCGAGATGAACTGGAAGTACCGCACCCAGCCCTCGGACCATGCCTGCCTCGCGATGAACAACAACAGATGCAACTGGCCACGGGGCAAGGTAATGGGCGGCTCGTCGGTGCTCAACTACATGATGTACACGCGCGGCAACCGCCGGGACTACGATCGCTGGGAGGCACTGGGAAATCCCGGCTGGAGCTTCAAGGATGTCCTGCCCTACTTCAAGAAGTACGAGGGCAGCAGTGTGCCCGATGCCGAGCCGGACTATGTGGGACGCAATGGTCCCGTAAAGGTTAGCTATGTGAACTGGCGCTCCAAGATCGCAGAGGCATTCGTGGATGCCGCCCAGCAGGATGGACTCAAGTATCGGGACTACAATGGACGCATCCAGAACGGAGTGGCCTTCCTGCACACCACCACCAGGAACTCCACGCGATGGAGCTCCAACCGCGCCTATCTGTATCCGCTGAAGGGCAAGCGCAGCAATCTGCACGTGAAGAAGAACGCGCTGGTCACCAAGGTCCTCATCGATCCGCAGACCAAGACCGCCTATGGCATTATGGTGCAGACCGAGGGACGCATGCAGAAGATCTTGGCGCGCAAGGAGGTCATAGTGTCCGCGGGAGCCATCAATACGCCCCAGCTGCTGATGCTGTCGGGTGTGGGCCCCGCCAAGCATCTGCGCGAGGTGGGCATCAAGCCCATCGCTGACCTGGCCGTGGGCTACAATCTGCAGGATCATACGGCGCCGGCGGTTACCTTCACCACGAATGCCACCTCGCTGAAGTTCGAGGATTTCGCGGATCCCACACTGATCAATAGATTCAATCGCATGGAGGGTCCCTATGGCTCACCCGGCGGCTGTGAGGCCATTGCCTTCTGGGACCTGGATCACGAGCGCGACGAGGACGGTTGGCCGGACATTGAGCTGTTCCTGGTGGGCGGCTCCATGTCCTCCAATCCGGCCATCTCGCGTGCCTTTGGCCTGAAGAAGTCCATCTACGACTCGCTGTTCGCCGAAATCGAGGATAAGTCACTCAATGCCTTCATGATCTTCCCCATGATCCTGCGGCCCAAGAGTCGCGGTCGCATTATGCTCAAGAGCAGCGATCCCTTCAAGTATCCCCTCATCCATGCCAACTACTTTGCCCATCCCTACGACGTGGACATCTCGGTGCGTGGCCTCCTGAAGGCCGTCAGCCTGATGAATCAGCGCGGCATGGAGGCCATCAATGCCAAGTTGTGGGAACGCAAGATCCCCACCTGCAAGCAGCATCCCTACAAGAGCTGGGCCTACTGGGCCTGCTATGTGCGTCACTTCACCTTCACCATCTACCACTACTCGGGAACGGCCAAGATGGGACCGAAATCGGATCGCGCAGCCGTGGTGGATGCCCGACTGCGGGTGCATGGCATCAAGAATCTGAGGGTGGCCGATGCCAGCATTATGCCAGAGATTATGTCGGGTCATCCCAATGGACCGGTGTTCATGATTGCCGAGAAGGCGGCGGATATGATCAAGCAGGATCATGGCTTCATCCAGTAGAGGAGCAGCTACTGCTAGTTGCTCCCATTCACCCTCTCCCTCACAGTCCAAAGTTGATTCCACAGAAATCAGGTGTGGGCCCCTAAAAATTGATCCCATATATATATGGGGCCCACGTTTCTAGGTTAAGGCTGGTCAGCATTCTCAAGTTGTTTGTTTTTATTATCATTATTACCATATAGATACATTTATTTTTTTTTTTTTGTATTAATCTGTAATTCTCTCTTGCCTGAACTGATTCTACATTAAGTCTAGAGATCTAAGTCCACTTATAATGTACATATGTGTATGTAATAATAAATCGAAATAAGTTTTGTATATAAATTGTATGGTAAATGGTTTTTAATGGAGGTTAACGGGGGTTTTGCTGGGTTATATTAGAAATTTTAAAGGGGTTTCACTCTATAAACTTACTAGAAAGTCCAAGAGTTCATAGATATTTATCTAGCTAAGGGTTTACAGTTCTTTCTATTATTTCTTTCTGGTAGTTATAGTTTAAAAAGTTTCCTTTTTTATTTATATTTAATATGTACTTTTGAAATCTTCTATTAATCCAAATCTTTAAGGAAAATCAATTGATTTTTAAGGTAATCCTATAACTTAATACCTTGTTAATTAGTTTCCAAAGACTGGGAGTACCTCAAGCTTAAAGTGTGAGTAAAGCAAACCTTAGTTATATCTAATCAACCTGACATTGACATTGAATTTCATCGGCTGGTTGTCTGCAACTTCCTTCCATTGGCATTTTCAGCTCTGGCAATTTTCATGCTAATCAATTTGTGGCATCATAATCAAAAATCCGTGAAATCCATGAAGTTGACCACCGCTTGCTTGACGATTTTTTTTCTGTTGTCTTTCGCTTTGTTTTTGATTTATTAGACGCCTTTGTTTAGAGTCTTGTCCGTCTCTCCAGCGTCTTTTGACTCTTTTGGCTATTTTTTTTTTTTTATTGTTGCGGAAATGATTTTTTGGCTTACTCTCGTTTTTTATACCCTTGGGCGGGAGGGGGGTATTATAAGTTTAGTCAGAAGTTTTGCAACGCAGTAAAGGGAAGTAATTTTTGCACCTATGAAATATATTTCTTCTTGAACAGCAGTAACAGCCGAGTCGATCTAGACATGCCCGTCTGTCTATCTATCCTTTTCTATTAATTTTAGAGTTACATATACGAATAAAACTATCAATATCTCCCTCTATATAGCTATCTCTCTCTATACATCTATACATCTATATCTCTCTATATATATTTCTTTATTTCTATGTCTTTATATATTTTTTTTATCTGTTTCTCTGTATTTTTTTTACCTAACTATCTCTTAATCTCCATCTATCCACTTCTCTCTGTCCTTTCCTACAGAATCACAATCACATAAACAGGCACTATCGCCGAACTTGCCTTATTTTGTCCTTTTTTTTAGTTCTATAGTGAAAGATATAGATTTTCGACTTCAAAAGTTCTGTATTTTTATACATAAATATTGTGTACACCTCCGAGTAATCTCTTTTTTCTACATTTGATTCAAATACAATCCAACTGCAAACTGCAAGGGTATACAAATTTCGACTACCTCTTCCTTTCTGGTTTTTTTTGTATAGTTTTATTTTTTACGATCCAGCCAAGAGCCGGTGTGAATATTTAGCTGTTGCTGCGTGTTGGCCTGTCTCAAGTTTCTGCTAGCCTTTGGTTTTGAGTTGGTCTTTGCATTTAAGTTGCTTCGATTTGCATCGATTTGACCTTAGAATTATTTATGTATATAGAGTGGGTATAAATCTGTCCAAAAATTGAGAATAACTGCCGTGTAGAAGAGGCTAAGTTGTGGGCCACAGCCCAAGGGTAGGCTATATATCTACTATATAGAGTTAAGAATTCGGAATGAAAAGCTTAAAGCTTGGCTTGAAGCTCTCAAAAGCGAACAATATTCAACCGGTTTCGCTGCCGGCATTCTTGGGAGATTCTTATAATTTATTTACTCGGCATTTATAATATTTATATATGTATATATATATAATAATTAAGAAAGCTTAAGATACCTGGTAACCAAAGCTTTGGGTCTTTAATTAAATGATACAAAGATATATACCAAAATAGAGTCCATCTTAGCTTAAACTATCATTGTTTGAAATAAATATAAAGAAGTCATTAACAATTTCCTTGTAAGAATGATATTCCATAAAAAAGTATAAATAAATAACGTCATATTTTTGATATATTTTTCACAATATATTAATATTGATATTTTAATGTTAAGTGCGTTAAAATTTGATATTTTAAATATTGATATGATATTGAGAAAACCACTTTTTATCAGCGTATTTTATAGGAATTTTCCTCTAGCTATGCATACTATATATCTCATATTTATCATCCTAAGTGACTCAAATTTTTAAAGGTTTTTTTATGATATATCTATAAACTTTCTGCAAAAATTCAGATCTACAGCTCTTATTTTCCAATTCTAAAGCGATTGATTATTAAGACGCACAGATTTCATCATAATTCCCCGAAATATTCACACAACATGTACATTTTTCATGCAAAAACTCACACCAAAAGCCGCAAACCCATGCCCATTTTTTTTTTAGAAAATACAAAGTTACCATGGTTTTTTTTTCGCCAGACTTTTCATTAACACAAATTGAAATATTCATGAATCCAGAGGGCGGATTTCAGTTGCTAAAAAAAAGGAACAAAAAAACACAAATGGCAAACGAAAACAAGAGAAAACAAATTGTGAATGCAATTGCCATGACCAAAACATGACCCATCCTACGGATGAGTCTCGTTTATTCGGTTGCTGTGGGATTTGTAAGGGATTCCCTGGGAATCTAAGAGAAGGGCTGGAGGAGGAACTGCATCCATATGCTCTGGGGGGTTGATTCAGTTGCAATAATGGGCCACCCCTTTTTTGCCTTTCTTAATTTCCTCATCTCTTGTCACTTTTTTTTTCTTTTTTTTTTTGGCTGGACGCAAAGTCGTTTAATCCGCTTTGGTTTTGTTCTCGCCGTTTATTATTTTCCTTTTTTTTTACTTTACTGTACTTTGGCCGCTATAGGGTTGCTCCTGCTATGCATTAACCCTCAAGTGGCCGCTTCTAGTGCTTCAGTGCTTCAATCTTCAATCTCCAAAGATTCAGCAGACCAGCGGCTGTAATTCCAGAGAAAAAATACAAAAAAAAAAAGAAAAACAAGTTGCCTGTCCATCCATCCAAGTGCCATTGAACCAAGCTCGGTTTTAGATGCAAAATCCAAGAAACAGACAGAGATGGGGCTTGAATACTTGTAAAAAGAGACAGGTGATTTCAGGGGGAGAGAGATAGAGAGAGAGAGGGAAGACAGAACAAGCAGAAAGCTGAAAAATTAGCAAGGGGCAATAAAAATTCTGAGGCAATCGCAGCCTGTTTTAGCCCTACAAAACCTGGCTACAAAGTCAGCCCACTTATTGGTTTCGAGTCAAGTACACGGAGAAAAAAAATTGAAATATGAATCACCAGTAATTCCTTATACACTATTCAGTTTTTACAGTGCAAAAGTATTAGTTGTAGTCTAATAATTATAGCTTATTGCAATTAAGTACAACAAAACTAAGTAAGAGATTTCATTTCAATTTAAAAAGTGCCTAAGAGTAGTCTAGAAATTCAGGAATACAATAAATAATTGCATACTTTTGGCATACATTTTAAATGATTTCAAATTCCCTTGAGATTTTTGCAGAATATGAATTAAGTTTTAAGTTATTATAAGATTAGTCTTAGAGTTTAAGATTTCACCAAACCATACTTAAGTACATAACGTAATATAATATATAATACTTGTAACCACCCTTAACATTTATTAATAAAGATGACTTCATAGAGTTTGCAATTTTTCTTTAAGTGCACAGAGAAAGGCAGAGCATTAAAGAGAAAAGAGAAAGAAAGGGATAGGAAGTAAGATCAGCCAGGGAGAACCAAACCGGCATTAAGATCATCCACAGTGGTACAAAATTCATGCAAAATGCTAATTCAATTAACTTTTTGGTGTGACGATTTTTTACAAGCTCAATGAATAATCATTTTTTTTATTTTTTAACTAATTTTAATACAAATTTGTTTATCATATTATTTTGTTTAAACGGAAATTGCTAAACTATTTAATATTAAGCTCAGATAATAGATGAAATAGGGTTATAAGTCCCAAATTTGTTCACTTTTATGAAGCCAAATACTTTAAAGCCTTTTAATAAAAAATTACATAAATAATTAAACTAAAATATGATTTTTATATTTCATACACAGAGAGAATTTAATTTGGGTAAGACCATATTTATTTTATTTTATTATTAATTATATTCTGTATGGAAGTGTATAATATCATACAAACTCTCAATTTGAAAATTGTTGTACTATTTTAGGGAACTTGTACACTTTTTTACAGTATTTTAAAGGTATTATTAAGTAAAAATGTTCTCAAATTGAGTACTTTCTCACCCCATGTATACTTCTCTCCGTGCACACTTTGCATTTTATAGAAATATCAACATTCCATTCAACAACTTTCAACTATAATATGGGGTTTCAACCGCCCGAGTATCCATATCCATTCATATCCACATCTTGCAGGCCCAGTATGCTTGCTAACATTCGACCCTTGTCCCACAGTCCATGGGCATCGTTGGCCTCGACCACAGATCCGATTTCATGTGAGGCTGCGATGCCGCAGAGTTCAGTTACCGGCCAAAGCGCAACCATGGAGAAGGTGCTGCTGCCTTGCCAGCTTCTGTTTCTTCTTCTGTTGGTCCCGGCCAGCCGAGGGATTCGAGTGGCCAGCTCCAATGTCCCCAATCTGGATGCATTTCGACAACTTGGACTGGGAAATATCGTCAATCTTCCCCTATATAGTGATGGTGAGATTATACTATATATATAGTATATTATTTACACTAATATCTTGTGGTTTTTCGACAGTCCCCCTATCGCACTATGATTTCATAGTGGCTGGCGCTGGTTCCTCTGGCGGTACCCTGGCCGCCCGCCTCTCGGAGAACCCCAAGTGGAGTGTGCTGCTCATCGAGGCCGGCGGTGTGGAGAACCTGATCCACCAGGTGCCCGTGCTGGCGGCCCATCTCCAGAGCACCGCCTCCAATTGGAATTACCGATCGACGCCGCAGCGCCATGCCTGCTGGGGCATGAACGAGCGGAAGTGTGCCCTGCCACGGGGCAAGGTCCTGGGCGGCACCAGTTCCATCAACTACATGATCTACAATCGTGGCAATCGGCGGGAGTTCGATGGTTGGGCGGCGGCCGGTAATCCCGGCTGGAGCTACAAGGACGTCCTGCCGTACTTCCTGCGCGCCGAGAATGCCCAACTCCAGGGCCTGGAGCACTCGCCGTACCATAACCACAGCGGTCCGCTGAGTGTGGAGTATGTGCGTCATAGGACGCGATTGTCCCATGCCTACATTAAGGCCGCCCAGGAGGCGGGACACTCGCGGGTGGACTACAACGGGGAGACGCAGCTGGGCGTCAACTATGTCCAGGCCACCACCCACAAGGGCAGGCGGCACAGCGTCTTCCGTGCCTACATACAACCGATCCGGGCGAGCCGCAAGAATCTGCATATCGTGACCTTGGCCCGGGTAACCCGCATCCTCATCGACGCAGCCACCAAGACGGCGTATGGCGTGGAGTTCACCCACCAGGGCAGGGGATATCAGGTGAAGGCCCGCAAGGAGGTGATCATCTCGGCCGGCGCCTTCAATTCCCCCCAGCTCCTGATGCTGTCGGGCATTGGGCCGGCGGATAACCTCAAGGCCATTGGGGTTCCGCTGGTGAAGGAGTTGCCCGTCGGCCGTCGGATGTACGATCACATGTGCCACTTTGGACCCACCTTCGTGACCAACACAACGGGCCAGAGCCTCTTCGGGGCGCGCATCGGACCGCCGGTGGTCAGCGAATTCCTGCTGGGCCGATCCGATACCTTCCTCTCGAGCATTGGCGGCGTGGAGACGCTCACCTTCATCAAGGTGCCCTCGGGCAAGACGGCGGCCGGCTGGCCGGACATTGAACTCATCCAGGTGGCCGGCAGTCTGGCCAGTGACGACGGCACTGCCCTGGCCCAGGGCGCCAACTTCAAGCCCGAGATCTACGAGAAGATGTACAAGGATCTGGCGCTCCAGCAGCGTGACCACTTTAGCTTCCTGATCATGGACTTCAATCCCGCCTCTGTGGGCCGCCTCTGGCTGCATAACCGCAATCCGCTGGAGTGGCCACGCATCGATCCCAAGTACTTCTCGGCGCCGGGCGACATTGAGCACTTGCTGGACGGCATCAAGGAGAGTATAAGGATCTCCCAGATGCCGGCCATGCAGGCCATCGGCACCAGGCTCCTGGACAAGCCAGTGCCGGGCTGTGAGGGCTACAAGTTCGCCTCGGATGACTACTGGCGATGCTCCATCCGGACAATGTCCTATACGCTGCACCACCAGGTGGCCACCTGTCGCATGGGGCCGGAGAGTGATCCCACCAGCGTGGTGAATCACCAGCTGAAGGTCCATGGCATGCGGAAACTCCGGGTGGTGGACACCAGCATAATCCCCCGACCATCCACCGGACACACCAATGCGCCGGCAATTATGATCGGGGAGAAGGCGGCGGACATGATCCGATCCGAATGGAGTTGATTCTGGGCTGGAGATCTTGAGATCATCTCGGGAGGCGATTTTACTAATGATTCATGTAAATGGGTCAATGGAATGCAAAACGAAAGTTTGGGTTAGGCGAACGGGTACACTGGAACACTTGAGAGACGCGATCGCAGCTCTAGAACTGGTTCCGAAATGTTTTCTAAGCGCCAGAGTAGATATATTTATTTATTGATTTAATTAACTTAAGACTACATTTTTTTTGTTAGGCATATATATATTTAATAAAATACATATTCATATATATCTTAATGTGTATCTGAGGGAAATAGATGGGAATATTAATTGATGATGCGAGCTTGAGGTAAATATTTAAAGAGTTAAGAGGAATTCCTATACATAATATAATACAAAATCATTTCTAAAGTTTGTACGAAGTGAAATCGAGTTATTTTGAATCACCAACTAACAGTTTGGGAATTATAAGCACTTAAAAGAAAGTCAAAAGGAATTATTTTATGTTTACGAAAAAGCTACTTGGGAATTATAAACACATAGCAAGAATCCCTCATTATTGCATTCGTATTATGTTAATAATAATTAATTTAAATACCAAACCGCTCTTTTTTTTAGTTTTTTCAAATACCAGGGACACTTCCCTATGTGCTTATAATTCCCAAGTTGCTTTTTCGTAAAAGAAACTTAATTAAAAGCTCTCTAAAATTAAGTTTCCTTATTTTTAATTATAACAAATATTGTTATTTCCATTTCTCTTCTTTATAATATGTTATTCCGCATTTCTGTGAGTGTACCACCTTATGAGGTCACGAGAACGCTTTAGGTCAACCCCATCCCGACCACGTCATGACCTAGCTTAATAACTTCACACCGATCCAAACCGATCCGTTCGGATCTGATCCGACACATCCGAAGCCAAGTGAGGCGGTGCAAACGGGTTTCCTGCCATCAAGCGAAACTTTGGATCAAGTTCAATGCCTCGGGCACACGGCACTCCAATATTAATAGAGCGCCTGGGAGTGTGCGCGCCAGATCTTATGTTATATATATTTTTTTTTATTTATATATATTAATATATAGGTATACGTAATACGTATACGCATTGCGATTTGAGTGCACTCCCAGTGGTGGATTCCAGTGGACGCGGAGCACGCGCCAAAAGTTAAACGAACTCGCACAAATGGAGTCCGAAATTTAACAAAAAAAAAAAGTGAGAATCTTGTCATTCTCCCTTCACATTTGGACAAACCAGGAAATGTGGCCTTAGCATTCACTGGATACCCTGTAGCTACGACATTAATGAATTAATTGATCGCATTTAACCAGATACAAATCGGTTAATCGGTATTTTGTTAACATTAAGAGCAGAGATGTTAACCGAAGAATGTATCAAATTTAATTCGAGATTATCTTCAGTATTTGGATTTTGGGATTTTGAATTATTCGGGGGAATTCACAAAGGCTTCTAAAGATCAACTCTTCTCCATTAATATAATAGGTATAATTTAGACACAAAAACCTAATGATTTCAGGCACCTCTTCTTTTATTATTGATGCTCCCATTTGCACTATTTCTTGTTTGTTTGTTTGTTTGTTTAACTGCTAATTGGTACTAATTTCAGTTGAATTTGTTTTTCGTTCTTCAACCGGTTTGATGTTCTTAGTTTCTTATTTCTTCTAGCCGTTAGTTATTTGTTTGTTTTGTTGTTGTTGTTTTTTTTTAATCGCTCTCGGGGATTTGCCTTGTTTAATGGCCCATTTCATTCCTTCGTTGCCAGTCCATTTGGTTCTTTGGGGCTTCATTTAGTTATAAAGTTTTACGATTTTCCGCGTTGGCGCTTGTCCCAAGCCCAGCTTAATTTCATTCATTGGTTTATTTCTTCCTGGGGACCGCGGTAGCTGGCGTCTCGATTCATTCATAAAACTATTATTATTGGGTGCGTTACGAGCATTTCGAGGCCCCTACGCTATTCCCTAACTAAATTAAACTTTTTTTACTTAGTTAATTTAATTATTTTTGTTTGGTTAATTAATGTAAATAGTAAGTATTCTTTTATCGATATTATATCGATGTTATGACAAGGGAAATAATATTTTTGTGAATTCAAAAATAATTCTATAAATTGTAATGCAGATACATATATATTTTAAACGTTAGAACGTTGGCTTAATTTTAGTAAGCGACAATCATAATAGGTTTTCGATAATTTATCGATATTAAGATGATAAGCGAAGTCCTATAATAAGTTGTTTTTGATATTAATACGATTAACGCCACAAATCATTGATTTCGATATTAAATCGATAAAGACAATGGAAGTTCTCTTCTTTTTTTTTAGATGAAAAGGTTTGATATATTGTACCGATAAAGGTATATATTTTTAATCGTATATCCTTGGATTAGTTACAATAAAGGGGCTTTTTAATATGTTTTAGATATTAAATAAATATTAAAACGATTAAAGTCACAAATCGGAAACATTTCCATTTAATATCGATACATACACGATTAAAACGAATTTAGAATGCATTTTAAAAGGTCGACATTTACTAAGAAACTTACATTATCGACATAATATCGATTGAGATATATTTGAAGATATATCAAGGGGTTTTCTCAATCCCCAAATATGTTATTGTTATTATATTGATTTTAAACATAACGGAATTTATCGGCATTTATAACTGTACGATATTTTCTGCATAAAATCGATTAATATGTTTTTATACTCGATTATTTCCTATAGGTTTTTGGCAAACAAAAATCTAACTCCAACCCCAATCCACAACGCCCTTGGAAGTATTGCAGGGTATGTGGTTTATATGGCGTTTTGGAGCCTCATTTGGCGGCGCAGGCGGCGGTGGCGGTGGATTAACAGCCGCAGAAGCAACAACAAAAGGCCCCACAACAACAGTGCCGGGCTTGGAGCTCGCTGCCCAGGTGCAAATGTATCTGTGTTGGTGTGCCGCGGCATTATGGCATTATGGCATTATGGCCCGGCACCTGAGTCATCCCGTCTCCAGTCCAGTTCTGTCCAGGAGCTAAGCCATGGCTTAAAAGCAACTCCCGCAGCCGAGGGTCTCTCATTTGCCCAGCATTAGCCGGTGCAGATGCAGTCCATGTCCACGTCCACGTCCCAGATCTCAATGAGCCAGCTGCTCCTGCCGCTACTATTGCTTCTAATCCTTAACGGATGCCGGGCAGATGTCAATCGACTGCTGCTGGACCAGCTTAATCAGGTGGGACTGGTCAATCTTCTAGAGCAGGCCACGCGACCTTATGGTGAGTCTTCCTGCTCCTCTTTCACGAAAGAACCATCTAGACTGTCTAGTTCCTACTCCCTGCAGTACCCCAGGATCAGGCCAACTATGACTTCATTGTGGTGGGAGCTGGAGCTGCTGGCTGCTCCCTGGCTGCCCGTCTCTCGGAGAATCCCCAGTGGACTGTGGCCCTGATAGAGGCCGGCGGGGTGGAGAACATAGCCCATTTGACGCCCGTGCTGGCCGGTTATCTGCAGGAGACCTCCTCCAACTGGGGCTACAAATCCGTGCCGCAGAAACTCTCCTGCCATGGCATGAACAATCACGAGTGTGCCCTGCCCCGGGGCAAGGTCCTGGGCGGCACCAGTTCCATCAACTACATGATCTACAATCGTGGCAATCGGCGGGACTTTGATGGCTGGGCGGCAGCCGGGAATCCCGGCTGGAGCTACGACGAGGTCCTGCCCTACTTCCTGCGCAGCGAGAATGCCCAGCTCCAGGGCCTGGAGCACTCGCCGTACCACAACCACAGCGGTCCGCTGAGTGTGGAGTATGTGCGCTTCCGATCCAAGCTAGTGGACGCCTTTGTGGAGGCCTCCGTGGAGTCGGGACTGCCGCGCACCGACTACAACGGCGAATCACAGTACGGGGTCTCCTACGTCCAGGCCACGACCCTCAATGGCCGTCGGCACTCGGCCTATTCGGCCTACATTAGGCCTGTAAGGGATCTGCGCTCTAACCTGCACATCTTCACCTTCGCCCGGGTGACCCGTGTCCTCATCGACGACGCCACCAAGTCCGCCTACGGAGTGGAGTTTCACTACAAAAACAAGCCCTACACCTTCAAGGCCCGCAAGGAGGTAATCCTATCGGCCGGAGCCTTTAACTCACCCCAATTGCTGATTCTCTCGGGGATTGGGCCAGAGGATAACCTAAAAGCCATAGGGATTCCCCTAGTTAAGGCGCTGCCCGTGGGTCGACGGCTGTACGATCACATGTGCCACTTTGGACCCACGTTTGTGACCAATACCACGGGCCAGACGACATTCACCTCCCGGGTCACGCCCACCGAGGTGCTGTCCTATCTGCTGGCCGGGAATCCGGCCACCAGGCTCAGCTCCATTGGCGGAGTGGAGGCACTGGCCTTCCTCAAGACGCAGCGTTCTAGTTTGCCCAAGGATTGGCCAGACATCGAGCTGATCATGGTCGCTGGCAGCTTGGCTAGTGACGAGGGCACCGGCCTCAAGTTGGGCGCCAATTTCAAGGACGAGATCTACGACAGGATGTACCGGGAACTGGCCCAGGCCCGGCAGGATCACTTCACGCTGCTGGTCATGCAGTTCCACCCCGAATCCGTGGGCCGGCTGTGGTTAAGGGATCGCAATCCGCTGGGCTGGCCCAAGATCGATCCGAAGTACTTTGTGGCCGAGGAGGATGTGGAGTATCTGCTGGACGGCATCAAGGCCAGTCTGCGGATCATCGAGATGCCGGCGATGCAGAAGATCGGGGCAAGACTGCTCCAGAGAAAGACTCCGGGCTGCGAGAGCCACAAGTTCGCCTCGGATGATTACTGGCGATGCTCGATCCGGACGTTGTCCTACACGCTGCACCACCAGGTGGCCACCTGTCGCATGGGGCCGGAGAGTGATCCCACCGCGGTGGTGAATCACCAGCTAAAGGTCCATGGCATGCGGAAACTCCGGGTGGTGGACACCAGCATAATCCCAGTGCCACCCACCGCCCACACCAATGCGGCGGCCTTTATGATCGGAGAGAAGGCGGCGGACATGATCCGATCCGAATGGAGTTGATTTTTGAACTTAAATCTTATGAATTAGTCAATAAAATGCGAGTAGAAAATAATATAATACTTAATTCGTATTGTTTGTTAATTAAGAAGAGTGAATTAAGACATTACACACCCATTAAGGGGAGTTAAAGCGTGTGTGATTTTATCATTTTATATGATTAATTTTTACAACCCTTTTATGTCTCACCTTTAAAAATGGAATCTAAATTTAAAAACAGTATTATCTCTTTATATTATATGAGCTATAATATTTGCGTATTTTTAATTATTGAGAGGGTTAAATATTTAACCGTTAACTGATGAGCTAAAAGGTTATCGATATTATGTTTTAATTTCCATGTAGCTCATGAGCTGACGGATTATCGATCCTCCGTATGATATATTTATTTCGATAAATTCCTTTTAAGCTTTTAGCATTGAGAGTTATGTATATTCTCTGTACTTAATAGGATGAATGGTTTTTGATATTCCCTGTAAATTGTCATGAAGCTCATGGCTAACGGATTATCGATTTTTGTTGTAAATGTTTGATTTCGATAAATTTCCTTGTAGCCCGTTGACGAACAAATTATAATATAATCCTTGTAGATTTGCCTGTAAAGAATTATACATATTCCGTATAAATTTCCTTACAGCTTATCCCTTCAGGATTAGCGAAATTCCTTTAAATCGATTATTTCGATAAATTTCCCTGTATCTCATTGACTACAGGATTAGCGATATTTCTTCTAGATTTCCCTTTATTTAATGGGATAAATGATTATCCATATTTAGTGTGAATTTCCCTTTAGCTAATGGACTTATGAATTAAGTTATTGATATTTCGTGTAAACTTCCCTGTACCTCATGGGCTATCGATCTTCGGTGATAATTGATTTTAAGCAATTCACCTACAGTTCGTAAACCAAATGATTAAAGGTATTCCCTCTAGATTTCCCTTTATTTAATGGGATAAAGTAATAATCATATTCAGTGTAAATTTCCTTGTAGCTTATGGATTGTGTTATCTGTACATTTTTCCTGAAGCTCATGGCCTAACCGATAATCAATTTACCCTGTAAATTTCCCATTTAGCTTATAGGCCAAAGGATTATCGATATTCCCTGTAAGTGTATTATTTCATTAAATCGTTGGCAAACAACTTTTGTGGCAAATGGCAGGAAAAGTGAAGAGCCAACTCTTCTATTGTTTGACTTGGCGAGTTAATTAAATGAAATTACCTTAACGAGTCGTGCAAGTTGCATTTTGGACTTGGAATTGGATTTGGGCTTTGGGTTCTGGGTTCTGGGTTTGGGCTTTGGGTTCTAGGTTTGGGCTTTGGTGGTGGCGACCAGTGGGTTATTAGGGGATGGGGCTAGTGGCAGGGTTGGGGGGCACCCCTAGGGGTTGGCCAGAGTGCATTAACCCATGCCCGCACAACCGCACAACGCGAGGGTTGAAAACTGAAGTTTTGCCCAAGCAGCAGTACACACAGGCACAAAACCTAACTGGAGACGTAGGCAAAATGGCAACAAGCTACATGGAACACAGGACACACACATCAGCAGGGGGTGGTTTGCCAGGATGCTGGGGGTTGGGATGGAGAAAGGAGCCTGAAGGTGGGTGGCTGCTGCTGCATACAAGTGGTTATCACTGTCCGCGTCCTCCACCTCCTCTGCTAGGCTGCTGTGTGTGTGTGCGGAAAATTCAATATGCATCAGGGAGTTTTCTGCGTTTGTGTCCTTTCTGTTGGTTCGTTTTCCGTGTTTAGCGTTTTGCGTGTCGCCGGAGGAAGCTTTATTCAGACGCAGGGCCCCAGGGATACGCAAAGGATACCAAAGGTTGCACAGGAAAAAAATAATAAAACAATAAACCACATAGGACGGTTCAATATGGCCATGATAAATGGTTTACGAAATGCTTACGAAACAAATTGATAAAAAACAATTGATAAGAGAAGATAATTCCTATAATTCACAGGCACAAAAATATTTATAAAGAAACTTTGTCAGTTTAAAAAGGTTATCAAATTGATAAGAAAGCATTTGTGCTCTTGAAAGTTAAGCCACCTTATAGGTATTGCGGCTTTCTGGGGGTTTTTAATATTTATAAATAAATATTTTGGTAAGCAAAGTCTACACAATGCAATTAGAAAGTCACATTGTATACTGGATTATTCTTAAACATATAATTAAGACGGATTCAGCTTTAACATTTAATTAAATATGTATATTAATATATTTATTGGGATTTTTTCAAAGATTCCTTATAGAAAATATGTGCGTTCATGTAAAGAGAAAAGCTTATTTAACACTCTAAAAATGTTTTTGTAATTAATTTATCTGCATGATCCCATATTTTATTAAATATATATATTATTTCGTTCAGTGTTGTGATTATGCTGAATGCTTTGCAATCACAGATCAAAGGCAAGTCACAGGGATGTCACAGACTGAACTGAAACTGAAATGATATCGCAACCCTGGCTGAATTCGCAATGTCCTGTCCTGTCAACATGCGGTTGCCTAATTGCAGCATTTCAAAATCAGTCAACAGGCGTTTCCCAAAAAAAAGGGGTAAGAGAGTGCGACAAAGTTGAGTTCAGGGTTGGGGTTTGGGGTTAGGGTTGGGGAGTTGTGATCCCTGGTAAATGCTGGAAATAACCCTTCAACCAATGCTCACCTGAAACAATTAACGCCTCATTGGGACCGGTCGTGTGAATGTTGCCCATGGTTGAGGTTCAGCTCCTTCTGCTCGTTGTTGTTGTTGTTGTCCTTGCCTTCCTTTATTTATTTCGTTACTTCGGTTACTCCTTTTTTTTTTTATTTGTTGCCGAAAGCTTGGCTCTAAAAAGTTCTGCCAAACAAACAAAAGCACACGCACATAGATATTTTTAATTAGCACACAGAGAAAATTATTCCAGCGATCCAATTTTTATTATTATTAGTGTTGGGTGATATCATCATGAGACCGTGATGTTAATTATAGACAATTTGAAGGCCACAGAGAGGAAATTTTGCAAAAAATTCTTTAAAAGGTTCTTAGTAGGTCTTGGGAAAGTCTAATAATAATTTCCACTTGTGTAGATTTATATAGAAATTATTTCATAAATTTTACTTTGGAAGGAAAAGTATATACAAGAAGAGACCATATTCCTGGTTTATTTTTAATGGTTAATATTTGAAATTACAGTATGTCTTAAAATCAAGACTTATTAATAAATTGCATTCCTTTTTTTCTCTCTGTGTACAAGAAAATTGAATAGACAGAAGCTTTTAATGGGCTGTGGCCTCGATATTTCCGAGCCCAGCCCGAGAGTATGTTACGAATTTATTTTTTTAGATTAGCATCGAACACGCGCGCTTTATTTTGGTTGTTGTTATTGTTGTTGTGTTCTTTTCGGTTTGTTTTTTGTTTGAGCATTCCACGTTTTTTTTTTGTTTTAATATCGTTTTTATTCAAAGCTTTTTGCAGTCTCTCTAGGGAACAGCACCAGCAACAACAACAGCAATTAAATATAAATAACAACAACAAAGACGACGACGGCAACTTGTTCTGCATATAAGTTGAATCATATACACATGGTATATATTGTTATACACAGCGGGAAAAGTCTATTTTTAAACCAGATAATGCCTATTAAGATTATATTATTATTGATCAATAATAATTTCACCATAAAGTTGTCTGAAAAGTATGCTAACAGACTAAAACAGACTAAAAAATATAATATTTCCACTTCTAAAATATTTTATTGCCTACTTATAGAGAGTTTTTCAAAGGATTTTAAAAAGAAGTCGATTTTTTAGGTATAAAGTCCTTGAAACGTTCCTAAAGTTACCACTTTTTTATTATTTATTATGATATATACAAGAGAACTTCTATGAAATGTTTAAAATTATTATATTAATATATTTCTATATTTCTCTGCTCTTTTTAATTACTATTTCTAACTAATCTATCTGAAACTATAAATATTTAACCATCTTTTTAAGCAAATCTATCTGGGTTTAAGTATGAAACTTTTTTCTATGTGTAGCTTCAAAATATGTACATACATAAGTACTTTAGCACTGATCGAATCGAAGGAATGTGGGCGAATAGAATTATGAGGCAAAGTTTATGGACACTTGAGGCAAACTTAAAGCAGAATCTGAATCATAAAAAATGCCCACTTGATAGTGTAAACTTCGCTCGTGATTCCCTTTTATTACTTTGATTGCAGTGCAAGCGACCGGTGCTTTTTCCCTATTTCCCCTTTCTACTGCCGTTATTTTTATCAAAGTTCAAATAACAAAAAAAAAGTAAAGAGAATAAAACAGAAATAAATTGCGAGAAGTATGTAGAGCATGATGGCCAGGGGTGGGGCGGGATGACGTAAGCAAGCACAGGGCGAAAGAGAGCAGAAGAGAGGGTGTGCGTAAGGAAGAAGGAAGAGAGCGAGCAAGAGAGGCTGTTGTTGTTGTTGTTCTTGTTGTTGTCTGCTGCCTGATGTCTTATCAATGAGCTCATCACTTTTCATTTCGTTGTATCCAAAGACACTGAGCGAAAATCGCGAAAAGGTAACAACAAAAACAGTGAAAAAACAAAACAATAGCCAGAAAACCCAAACACACAAACCAGCACACGCATACACACTCGAAATTAACCCTTAGCTGGGACTGGGACTGGGAGAGATTCTAATTTGGATTTCTGATTGGGGTTGCCGCCGAGTTTGAGGTAAACAAAGTTTGTTATTGCCGCTTTGTTGTTGCTGTACCCAATTGGAGATGCCTTGCAGTTAAACTATTTAACGTTTTTGATTCAATTCAAGTCACGACGACGACGACTCTTGCAACGCTCCACTGGCCACCGGCATCGAATAACCAAGCAATAACAATAAAAAAAAAACATATACATATATGTAGAATCGCGCCGGAAAAATCTTCGGTCGCAGCAGCATCCACAGGCTGCAGCTAGTAGTTTGTTTCGATTTTTGGCACACACACACACACGGCACAGAAACAAAAATAAGCACAAGAAAAAATAGTAAATAAAACGCGATTTCAATGCACACCAGTTTGATTGATTTTGGGTCTGCTCAATTAATTGATTCTTGTTTTTTAATTAAAACGCAAAATTGCCGAAATTTACCGCACCAGAAACTCGCCCACAACTAAACGGGAAAATACCAAATTTTCAACTGACCGTATTGGATGACGCCAGAAATACCGCGGATATCCGACATCCAATTGGGAGAGGGTGGTGAAAAAATACTGAGAATTAAGAAAGGCGAAAATTAAAAAAATTAGTCACGGTAATTGTTATCTTAAGATTGTGTAAATTCTTTTAAGAGTGACACATTCTTTGTTATATTTTAGTAATTATAACTTATCAAATTAAATGAATCACAAAAACAATCCCGAAATACCTGCCAATCGATATATATCGTGTGCAAAAAAAATACCAGAAATAAAATCCACTCTGGCTATCGATAAATTGGAATGTTGATGTAAACAAAAGAGAAGCAAAAATGTCTCGGGGCGGAGAATTGGTCTTTAAAACTAAGAAAACCTCCGAGAAGATCTCCGAAAACATACACATATTTGCCAACGATCCATCGCTGGCGTTTTTCCGTGTCCAGGAGCATGTGCGCAAGGTATCCCCGGCCATATTCGAGAAGCGCGATGAAGTTTACCAGCTGCAGAACAATCTACAGGGGCACTGCTACGATATGGAATATGGAATTCAGTAAGTGTTATCTATATAAAATCCATTGGCAAATCCTTTACTAATGCACCGTCTTAACCCTTAGAGCCCTGCGGACCATTGAAAAGTCAGAGAGTGTCTTTGACAACATACAGGAAATGATAAAGGCATCGATTTTCCTGAAGCAACAGCTGAAATACGAGGAAAATCGAAAGAAAATCAAAAAGGAGAGCACCAAGTCTTCGGTTTACAAGCGATTCTCTGCCCATCTTGCCTTGGATTTGCCCGAATTACCCGATTTCGGTGGTGTTATGCGGGAAACTAGTCAGCGGATGGAGAACATGATTGGTCCAGCTGCGGGAACAGCTCGAACAGAGGCCACCACCACACAAGCTCCACAACAGACCAGCAATCCCGGGGAGCTTCAGCGATCCTATACGACACTGCACTAGCTTTAAGTCTTAGAATTGATATATACATATATACTCTAGAAGCACATGTGTAAAATTATACAAATAGTATTTCCATATTCGCTAAGTATACCTAATAAATTTATAAAAAAAAAATAAAGCCACTACAATATTCTATTAAATATATTTTAAAATCGTCAAATTGTATTCATTTTGTGATTTTTTTAACTTTTGAAATGTTTCAACTTATATGTTTGTTGGTAAAAAATGAATTTTAAAATAAAATACAACAAATTACACCGACTTTTAGGTCATGTAAATACATATTATACAAAACAAAACAAAACTTTTGAAAATTTCAACATTTTTCATAAAATTTCCCAGCCGATTGTTCAAAAACTATCGCATCGCATACGCCAAACTATCGATAGACGCCACCTGACCACTGGACGGGAACAACAACAACATTAAATTAGATAATTAAACGAGGAAGAGACGATCGACCCGGTGAAAATGAACCGAATTTGCCAGACTCTGTTGCGTCAAAGCTACGTCCGCTCCGCTGTCGGAGTGGCACAGTCCCAGTTTGCCGGAGGAGTGCGTGCCTCCGTGCCACCCACCACCACCACCACCACACCGATCATCCTCAGCCGCTTCTATGCCGCAGATGCGGCGGACAACAATGCCGCTGCCGCTGCCGTGGACAAGGCGACGCTGGACAAGCTGGTGCGCACCAATAAGGTTGTGATCTTTATGAAGGGCAACCCACAGGCGCCGCGCTGCGGCTTCAGCAATGCGGTTGTGCAAATCATGCGGATGCATGGCGTCCAGTACGATGCCCACGATGTCCTCCAGAACGAGTCACTGCGGCAGGGTGAGTGGTCACTGAATACAAACCAAATGGGATTAATTATTATGATATTATCTGTTGCAGGCGTGAAGGACTACACCGACTGGCCCACCATTCCACAGGTCTTCATCGACGGCGAGTTTGTGGGCGGCTGTGACATCCTGCTGCAGATGCACCAGAGCGGCGACCTAATCGAGGAGCTCAAGAAGGTTGGCATAGAGTCCGAACTGTTGAAGGCGGAACAGGCCAAGCCGGAGGAGAAGGCCAAGTAGGCTCCCAAGCAGAGCACCCAAAGATCAAACCCTTAACAACCTAAATGTTTAGCCACGCAACGTTTTTATTATTAAATGTTTAACTCATAGAGGATATGCGATAAGGGTTCCATCGATTGCTTTTATTGTGGACGCTCCATGTCAATTCGTTGCAGGATGTTCAGGATTTGACTGCGTGCCTGTAGGGGATCACTCGCATCCAAGAGCTCCAGGCATTCGCGTCGGTAGTGGGAATTTGTCATATTTACCAGCATCTCCATCAGACTGTCGGCTATGGAGTGGCGCAGCATCTCATCTGAGGGCATGGGCAGCGGCAGAGACTGAGATGCGGTGGCATCCGCTTTAGTTTGTCCATTTGAATGATCCAGTTGCTCCTGATCTTTAACTTTTGTCGGTGGTGATGGCTCATCCAGGGTCCCCCAATCCTGAGATTCACTAGGGAGCGACTCTGGTTCTTCCTTGACTTTATTTATAAGATCCTGCTGCTGTTGCTCCTGCTCCTGAACTTCATTATAATGATCCTGACACATCATCATGCTGCTGCTGCTGCTCAGGAAGCCTCAAATTCGGCATTTCAATAATAAACCTAGCTCGTGCTCGGTTTTAAATAAATAATTCAACTTAGCATTTAAAAAACAAAGTGCATTTTATAAAGAAAACTTAAATATTTATACATATTTCAATGCATGTGAAAAAATAACTGACAAAATTCCGTTATCTTGCCTATCGAATATCGTGAATTATCAGCTGTCTGATAAACTTAACCCTTCAGTGGTTATAATTATTTTTGTATTCATTTTTTGTAACTATTCAAAATAATTATTTGCTTATTTTTATTTTGTAGAAAGTTTATAAAATATATTTCTTATAAAATCTCATATAACCTCTCATATAAACCTGACAGATATCATATATATATATTATATTCATATAAGGGTAAAGTTAACATTCCAATTCTTTATTGCTTTTATTTATTTATATTTAATGTAGTATTTTTTCAGTACTCTAACTATATACAAATTATTTATATACAAATTCTTGATCCAGCATCAACAGGCGAGTCAATTTACCTATGGCCGTTTCTTCACAATCTAGTCTCTCAGTTTTAGAGCACTCTTCATCAGTATAAAATTGCTGAGATTTCGTAGTATTCATTGAAGTGGAAGAATTAATTGCAATTTGAATTGTTTAAATAAACTATAATGGAATAGATAGAAATTGAATGCTCAGCAATTGGATATAGATGATGAGGACTGGCATCAATCTGATCGTTGTTTTTGAGAATATATTTGCGATTTCTTCCGTAATTACTATTTTATAGTTTAACTACTTCATCAAACCGACTAGACTCTGAGTCTGATATATAATGTTGAATAATATTTACCTTCCCTATGGTTACCCTTCCCCATTTATGTTACCTTGTTATCTAGGTAAGTTTGGTCGGGGTGTAATTAAATACTAATTTATCAAATGTAATAATCCTCTGTCAATAACAAATACCTCTCCCTGTAGTTTTCGTTATGAAATAAGCGCTTGTTTGCGAACTAAATTTAGAAGTTTATTTAATTTAAGAGAATTAACTGAGATCTCGATTTATTAAGATTAGAGCTGCTCGCAAGGTTTGGTTCTCTTTTCACTAAAAGTTCGCAATATGCAGGTTATCGGATTGAGACTAAAATAAGTGAAAAGGAGTTTGGTCTCTTCATGCCACTTGCTTTGCGGAACGACAGTTGAGCCAAAGACGCTAGAAATATTAAGGTGAGTAACAACCATATATTTGAATTGCCATATGCAAGCCATTTTTCGGTTCCTGACGAAAATTGCGTTCTTTCCGCTCTCACAAAGATGAGAGCGTCTGGCTATCTCTCCCTCTGTCTCTATGACAACATAACTGGTACCCAGCGCTAGGTCCAGTGCGTAAAATGAGTGCATCAAAAATGGTATGGCAGCTGAATAAATTAAGCGCCTTACGATTTTTGATTGAGATATAATTCTTCGAATTAACCCCAAATAAAACCCTAATTTTGTTGATTCACAATTTTGATTTATTTTTTAAATATACATATCGATATATTTGTCATATATTTAGTTACATACAATATAATACATATTGAATTAGTTGGTGTTTGCCCTTATGGTTCGTTTTCGGTTCGTTTTGATTTTGTTTCTGTTTTTTGAATTGCTTGTCCTTTGTTTAGTTATCATAGTGTTTAATTAGGCTGATGTGTGTGTGTGTGGTTGTGTGTGTATAGTGCAAAATAGTATTGGTAGTACAACGAAATAAAAAAAACTTATGCGCTAACTTGCTTATTAGTTAACAATAATAATCAAAAGTGTTAAAAGCGATATGCCATGTATGTGAAAAGGTTGTGTGTCATCCCCTCAGCTTTTTAGTGTTTTTGCTTGTTTTATGTTTTTTGCTTTTGCTTTTGCTTTTGCTTTTTGTTTAATACTTCTAAAGTTCAGCGTTGAAAGTAAACAAGAGTGGAACGAGTGGAACGAGTGTGCGGATCGGATCTCACACAATGGAGGACTTGTCCAGAAAGGAGGTGGTGTCCAGCAGCAGCTCGCTGCTGCTGTTAAGGATGTCGTACAGCAGATGCGGCGCATCGCCGGCAATGGGATTGCCGAAGGGGAAGAACGAGGATAGGCTCGATATCTGCAGATTGCCGCTCACCGAGTTAAGGCCATTGGTGGGCGTGCCCGCCTTTGTCGTTGTCTTGCGACGCCGCTCCACACCGTCCACATACTCCGCCTCATCCTCCTTGTCCCTGTCCGGCTTGTCGGTCGCCAGCAGATTGGGCCGTGGCTCGCCACTCGCCTCGTAGTACGCATCCGGCAGCTCCTCGTAGCTCTGGAACTCCTGGCAGCGCTGCACCTTGGCTATGTTGCTCAGCAGCAGGCGGTGGAAGAGGTCCACCTGCGGCTGGCCACCACCGCGAATATCGAGGACGGGCAGCCACCTGTAGTAGCACTGATCCCAGACAGTCAGGTCGAAGATGCGATGGGCCGGCTGCAGGAAACGATCCTGCGGCACCGAGGAGGCGGTCGCGAAGAGTTGCGGATTGATGGTGTTCCTAGACGGCGTGGATCCCGGGCCAGCTGCAGCAGCGGCTGCAGATCCCGACCTATTGCCCACCGCCAGAGACCGGCGATGAGCTGCTGTGGCCGATGATTGGCCACCGAGGTCGCCCCTCTGGCGCTGGTACATCGGATTGCTGAAGAACATCTTGTCCTTGTCCGAGAACTGCTCGCCCCAGTCCCACACGGGCCGGAGGACCAGCTGCGAGTCCGTCACGGCCTTGGCGCGTTGCGCCTGCGTGTCGAACTGGAAGGTGTCGAAGATGGGCATGAAGCAGGCGTCCCACAGCGAGGTGAGGTACGTCTGCGTGAACTCGAACTCGTCGGGGAACTGCTGCAGCAGCTGCCACACGCAGTCGAGGAAGAGCAGGAACACCGGGCTCTGTTCGCCCTCCAGCAGCTCGCTGCTGTTGCTGCCGCTGCCGCCGCCGCCGCCGGAAGAGCTCTGCGCCGGATAGACATGACCCAAGCGGCGCTGAAACGGATGCTCCAGGGCCACCCACTCCTTCTGCACCAGCGACTGGAAGCCATCGATTGTCCGGAAGTGGGGATCGAGCAGCAGTTGCGCCAGACTGCTGATAGCACAGCACAGATCCCGGCCATTGGACTCCTGGAGGACACAGGTCACGCCCGAGCGCAGGGTGGCGGCAGCTTCGCTAGCATACCGCAGGCACAGCGACACATAGAACAGCCAGTTGGTCTTTTCGAGTAATCCCAGGTACTTGTCGTCCTGCAGCATGAACTTCTCCGGCGTCTCGGGCGTGCAGAGACGCCTCAGCTTCTGGTAGGCACGCCGCACGTCCTGGATGCTCGGCAGTCGGTCCGTCAGCTGCATCAGCTTCAGCTGTCGCCGCTCGTCGCACTTGCGCACCAGCTCCAGCATCACATTCTCCAGCTTCGTGTCCTGCTGCGCCGCCGGCTGCAGCTCGGCCAGCCGCACCAGCGAGGCGGCGCTGGCCCCGTAGCTGTACACCCAGAAGGCAGCCCGCGAATCGCAGAAGGCGCGCGACAAGTCCAGGAACCGATCCACACTGCAGCTCTTGGGTATGACAAAGTGCGGCGGCACCGTGTACTTGCCCGCGTGCAGGGGATTCTGGAGCAATGGAACGCTGACGCTGCTCACCACCTGCCACTCGGTGGCGCCGCATCGTATCAGCTCCCGGGCCCAGTCATTCTTGGTGGCATACATGCTCGTGCCGGAGGCACCCAGCGTGGAATAGTAGGGCTCGCGGTGGGCATACGCAAAGCTCAGGTCATGCCGCATCGGATAGGCGAACCGAACGAGGGCGGAGGCTATCAGCTTGCCGTGATCACTGGCGCCGCTCAGCTTGGAGTCCTGCTGCTGGAAGGCAAACTTCAGGAGGCGAAAATTCTTGCAGACAACGTGCAGGGCGGCGATCCGGCCGCTGATGTTGTGCTGCTTGAAGGGCTCCAGCTTCTTGCGCCGGCTGACGTGGCTGGCCATGCGCGCCGCCTGCAGCGCACTGGCCGCCCGCCCCAGCTCTGCGATGGTGAAGATCTGATCGATGTTGTTCAGCGTGATCTCGTTGCGGCCCAGATAGGCGTTCTCCTGATACAGATCGCAGAGCGGCGCCGCTGCTGCTGCTGTGGGATTACGCTTGCTGCTGGCATGCAGCGGGACAAAGGCCAGCTTGAAGTTGGTCACGCTCAGCAGGCCAAAGATGGCCTCCCGGTGCGAGCCACCATCATTGACGGAGGACAAGTTGTTGCCATTGTTGCCGTTGCTGCTGCTGCTGGTGTTGCCATTGTTGCTGCCGCCGCCGCTGGCTCCACCGTTGTCCATGGGATCGATGGGCGAGTACATGTAGGCCGGTGCCGAGGCCACTATCTGCTCGCCCTGCAGCAGGCGCGGCCTGGCCAGATGAACGTCGCGCAGATCGCTGGGCAGGCACCATTCGTTGGTGTCTGCGGTGGCGCGCATATCGCCCGGCAGCGGTGCCACATAGCTGGTGAAGGTGTTGCGCTTGTAATGGTCATTTCCGGCTCCCCCGGCCCCGCTGCCGGCGCCGCTGCCGCCCGTTGCCATGCTCTTGCGATTCCTATTCTCGCGACCGATGCTGTACGTCGCTGGAATATTCAATTATTCGTTACTTCCTGTCTGCTCTTGCTCTGCCTCTCTCTCCCTCTCTGTCTCTCTTCCCCTGTGTGTGGTGGTGTACCGTTATGTGCGCCGTCTGTCAAAACAAATAACAGAAGAAAAAACACAAAGGTAGGAGAGGTGAATGATTAAAATAATGCACAAATAATGGTGGGGGGCCTTACAGCATAATCAAGGGTATGTGGGGGACTGGGAACCGTTATGGTTAATGGAATCGAAAACCAAATTAGAATTATCGTTGCGTTGCAAATGATAAGTTTATCAGTGGAACTTACCGTTCGGATTACCTTCGCCTGTGTGTGTGTGTGTGTTTGTGTTGTGTGCGGCTCTGCGGGCGGGTGTGTGTGTGTGTGTGTGTGCGAGCGATCGCTGCTACTACTACTGCTGCTGCTGCTGCTGCTGCTCTTGTTTTCGTTGTTGCTGCTGCCGGTGGCTGCGCTATGTGGCGGTCACTTTGCTATATATGCTCCCAAGCTCACCATCCAACTGCATCATCTGGCTGCGCACACCGTCGCTGAGTCGTAATGGGCATTTATTTATTTATTTTCGGTCGCCTCACAATTCGTATGCCACTAACACGCACGCACACACACACGCACGCATGACAGTGCACTCGGCAGTGTGACCGTGTGGCAGTTGTCTTCAAAATACATCCAGTATTTTTAATTCACACATTTCTAGTTGGTATTTTCAAGGTTCTCGTGATTCCGATTCACGTGATTGCTAATAAATCAAATAATAACATTTTAGCCACTCTAGCAGCCTTAAAAAATTATGTTTTTCAAAAATGTATCCTACGAAAACTTCTAAATTATGTGGTTCAAATTATTTACAAAATCTGGGCTTGTAGAATACAATACATATTTTCAAAAGAATTTGATTTGTATTAATCATTACAATTATATATGCGGTGTTTCCTGTTATATAATGCAACTCTATTCTTAAATAATAAATGGGGTTCTAGGTTGGGGAATGAGAGTGCATTTAAAAAATGTATTTCCATATACATAGTTATAAAATAGATAATTTGTTCTTAATAAAATTCATGAGCTTTCAAGCCAATTATGTACTGCACTATGGGAAAAAATACAAAATGTTAATGCAATAAATACAACATTTTAAATGTTAGTAATATAGTGCTATTTATTTTTGCAATATAGTGCCATAGGGCACTGAACAAGTTGTGCAGGTGAACGCGACCAGTATCTACTGTTGGTATATTTCACAGTATTTTGTTGTGGTATTAAATCACACACCTGCAACATCCCCCAATCTGGCCACACCAATCTCATCCACGATTCCCGAGACCAGGCAAGACGCCAGCGATCCGGTCCCAAGTAGGCTGTCCGTTTTCCCGTTCGTTCGCCGCATGTGCTGGCAGCGTCACAGCAGACACATTGTCAGGCAATTGTTCGCAGCGACGAGCAGTAAATTCCCAACGAATCAACGCCGGAGCGGCTTCATCACCCAATTCAATAGCGTTCGCCCAATCACACGCAGCGACCGCAAGATGACGACGGATCAGGTCACCTATCTGGACATACCCGACAAGTCGGAGACGGACAAAAAGGTCTACAAGTAAGTGGAGCAGTACTAGTAGTAGTTATTGCCCCAAAGTGGGGGGCGCAATGAAAGCAGGTTAATGGCCAATTTGCTCACCCCGTCTCCACCCAAATAGGACTCTGCGCTTGGGCAACGGCCTGCACGCGCTGATAATCTCCGATCCCAGCCCAATGCCGCACGACGGCTTCACCAGCTCCGAGTCGTCGGCGGAAAAGTCCGCCGAGGACGACGAGGGCGATGCCGAGGACTCCAGCTCCAGTTCCAACAACAGCACTTCGAGCTCTTCCTCGGGCTCGAACAGTGGCGGCAGCTCGGATTCGGGCAGCGAGGAGGGCGACGAGAAGCTGGCCGCTTGCGCCCTAATGATCGACTATGGCTCCTTTGCGGAGCCCAGCAAATACCAAGGACTGGCCCACTTCCTCGAGCACATGATCTTCATGGGCTCCGAGAAGTATCCCGAGGAGAACATCTTCGATGCGCACATCAAGAAGTGCGGCGGCTTCAGCAATGCCAGCACCGACAGCGAGGAGACTGTCTTCTACTTCGAGGTGGCCGAGAAGCATCTGGACTCCAGCCTGGACTACTTCACGGCCCTGATGAAGGCGCCGCTGATGAAGCAGGAGGCCATGCAGCGCGAACGCAGTGCCGTCGATTCGGAGTTCCAGCAGATATTGCAGGACGATGAGACGCGTCGCGACCAGCTGCTGGCCAGCCTGGCCACCGAAGGCTTCCCGCACGGCACCTTCGCCTGGGGCAACATGAAGTCGCTGAAGGACAATGTGGACGATGGCGAGCTGCATCAGCTGCTGCACGAAATCCGCCGCGAGCACTACGGCGCCAATCGGATGTACGTGTGCATGCAGGCCCGCCTGCCCATCGAGGAGCTCGAGTCGCTGGTGGTGCGCCACTTCGCGGAGATACCGCACAACGAGATCCGGGCCCCGGATCTGACCAAGTTCGACTACCGCCAGGCCTTCCGGCCCGAATTCCATCAGCAGGTGTACTTTGTGAAGCCCGTGGAGAACGAGTGCAAGCTGGAGCTGACGTGGGTGCTGCCGCCGGTGCAGCAGTATTATCGCAGCAAGCCCGATCAGTTCCTCTCCTATCTGCTGGGCTACGAGGGGCGTGGCAGCCTGTGCGCCTACCTGCGGCGTCGCCTGTGGGCCCTGCACCTCATCGCTGGCATCGATGAGAATGGTTTCGACAAGAACTCCATGTTCGCGCTCTTCAACATCTGCATCTATCTCACGGAGGAGGGCTTCCGTCACCTTGACGAGGTCCTGGCGGCCACCTTTGCCTATGTGAAGCTCTTCTCCAATTGTGGATCCATGAAGTCGGTGTACGAGGAGCAGCAGCGCATCGAGGAGACGGGCTTTCGGTTCCAGGCTCAGGTGCCGGCCTTCGATAACGTCCAGGATCTGGTGTTCAACACCAAATACTTTCCGCCCAAGGACATCCTGACGGGCAAGGAGCTGTACTACGAGTACAATGAGGAGCATCTCACCGAGCTGATTGGCCACCTCAACGAGTTCAAGTTCAATCTGATGGTCACGTCGCGCGACAAGTACGAGGGCGTGGCCGACTACGACAGGCAGGAGGAGTGGTTCGGCACGGAGTATGCCACCCTGCCCATGCCGGCCAAGTGGCGTCAGCTGTGGGACGAATCCAAGCCGCTCGCCGATCTCTTTCTGCCCGAACCGAATCGCTTTGTGACCAATGACTTTACGCTCTTCTGGAGCGCCTTTGGCAAGCCAGAGCTGTCGGCTTCACCCAAGCGGCTGCTCAAGACGGACATCAGTGAGCTGTGGTTCCGACAGGACGACAAATTCGAGCTGCCCGAGGCCCACATGGCCTTCTACTTCATCTCGCCGCTGCAGCGACAAAGTGCCAAGAAGTGAGTGTGCCGCTATACGTCTCCCCTTTATCCTTATTAATCTTTTCCTGCGCCTGCAGCGATGCCATGTGCACACTCTACCAGGAGCTGGTCAAGTTCCATGTGTGCGAGGAACTCTATCCGGCGCTCAGTGCCGGCCTCAATTACACCTTCAATGCCATCGAGAAGGGTTTGCTGCTGAAGGTGAGCGGCTACAATGAGAAGCTACACCTCATTGTGGAGGCCATTGCCGAGGGCATGCTCCATGTGGCCGAAACCCTGGACGACAAGATGCTGGACGCTTTCCGTACCAACCAGCGAAAGATCTACTTTAATACGCTGATCAAGCCAAAGCATCTCAATAGGTAAGATCAGTCAGAGCTTGTAGAATGTGTTCTCAGTCCGCAAAGCAAGCTGTTTCAAGAGAGCGAAGTCAGTTCTTGCTCTTTAACCAAGAGAGGGAAAAGAATAGACACTTATTTGATGTCTGAATCAAGTCCGTAGAGTCTTTAAGCTTTCAGGGAAACTAGAATCCACCTAGCGAGCTTCCATTTCAGTTTCCAGTGTTGCTATCTCTCTGCTTTTGACTTTCCTTGCGCAAAGCAAGCGTCTTCAAGAGATAGAAGTCTCTTCTCGCTCTTTTACCAAGAGAGGGAATTGGATAGACGCTTCTTTAAAGTCTGAATCGACTCTGTTGAGTCGGTAAACTTTCAGGGAAACTCGCACCAACCTTGGGAGCTCTTCCGAGCTTCCATTTCATTTTCCAGTGTTGCTATCTCTCTCCCTTTGAGTCCAAGACTGACGTGTCCCCTTGCCTTCTTTCAGGGACGTTCGCCTCTGTGTGCTGGAACAGATTCGCTGGCTGATGATCGACAAGTACAAGTGCCTCAACGAAATTACACTCGAAGAGCTACGCGACTTTGCCCGCCTCTTCCCCAAGGAGCTGTATATCCAGGCCCTCATCCAAGGCAACTACACCGAAGAATCTGCACACAATGTCCTCAACTCTGTGCTGAGTCGCCTCAACTGTCAGCCCATCAAGGAGCGCCAGTATGTGGAGGATAGAACAGTCCAACTGCCGCTGGGCACCAATGTCATCCGCTGCCACGCCCTCAACGGGGTGGACACCAACACGGTGATCACAAACTTCTATCAGATCGGTCCGAATACGGTGCGCATGGAGAGCATTCTCGATCTGATGATGATGTTCGTGGACGAGCCACTGTTCGATCAGCTGCGGACCAAGGAGCAGCTGGGCTACCATGTGGGCGCCATGGTGCGGATCAACTACGGCATTGCCGGCTATTCCATAATGGTCAACTCGCAGGAGACCAAGACCACGGCCCACTATGCCGAGGGTCGCATCGAGGCGTTCCGCACGAAAATGCTGCAAATTCTGCGCCAGATGCCGCAGGACGACTACGATCACACCCGGGACTCGCTGATCAAGCTGAAGCTGGTGGCCGACATGGCCCTCACCACGGAGGTGGCCCGCAATTGGGACGAGATCATCAACGAGGATTATCTCTTCGATCGCCGCCGGCGACAGGTTGAGGTCCTGCGCACGCTGGCCAAGTCGGAGATCATTGATTTCCTGCTCGAGGCGGAGACCAACAATCTGCGGAAGCTGTCCGTGCAGGTGATCGGGCATCGGCCAGTGGACATGCCGGAGCCCCTGCCTGGCTCGCACCTGGCCTGTAATGCGGATAAGCATAAGGCGGCCTGTGAGGCCAAAGAGAGTGGAAAAGACGAGGCCGGAGACCAGAAGCAGGCCAAGGCCGATAAAATGGACAAGGACGAGGATGAGAACGAAGGCGACGATGACGAGGATGAGGATGAGGAGGAAGAGGAAGAGGAGGAGGAGGCTCTGTTCGAGGCCCTGCAGAACAAGCTGAACATCGTGTTCCTGCCCAATGTGGTCGATCAGCCGGATTCCATTATGGACATCGCTGAGTTCAAGAAGCGCCTGGAGGTGTATCCCAAGCGCAAGAGTCCGCTGGGTGAGGAGGAGGAGGACGAGCTGTTGCGTGCCGCTCGCATTGAGGATGCCCTGGGCAGCGCGTGAGCCGCTCGCTAGCATCTCCATCTCCACTAACCCCCACCACCACCACCACACGATTCGTTCCGTTCAATTAGCCAAAGCTAGAGGATTATTTCCACGAAATGCCAGTTCTTTTACACAGCAAACGAAGGAAGTCTCGCTGACAAAGTCGGCTTGGACTTCGTTGCTCTCATCTTTTAATAACCGCTCACCTTTAGAAATGGCATTTGTATTTTGCACAACAAACACACACAACACACACACACACACATACGAGGACGGGTATGAGATCAACACCAACAACATCAACTGACAAATGAAATGCATTTTGCTCGGCAATCGGAGACTCAAACAGCGAATGTTTGTATGTATTTGTCTTTCGTACTGATTTACTACACTAATAAAAATCAAAATTTAAAGTATTACTCTGAGTCTTCTTGGGGGGGAAGATTTCTACATCAATTCTGCATGCTTCAAGGATCTTCTAGATTTCCACATACTAAGTATTTTTTTCCTGCTCTCGCTTTTATTAATAAACATAAAGAATCTTTAAAGAGCGGTCTCTCTTGTTGATATTTTGAACTCCGCTCAATTGTAATCCGAGAGGAAAAAAGCGCAGCTCTGTCAGAGCATGATACCACTATAGAAGATAGATAGGCTTGTCGAGAGAACTCTCTCGAGAGAGACTATTTGTTCTGTCGTTCGCTTGCTACCTATAGTTATACCAAAGATGCTTCATATACTATGATTCAAGCTCATAACATCCATTTTTTCTGCTGTACCTAGCGCTGGGTACAGGGTCTGTTGCCATAGACACAGAGAGAGCGCGCTCTAGCGCCAGTCGCTCTCTTGTAGGTATACAGCGGCAACAGACGACGTATTCTCATGCATTCTACATCTGTACGTACACATGGAAGCGCAGTCTATTTTTAGATTTTAACGCTCTTAACTTTGGGAGAGTGGAGAGAAGGCAATTTTCGTCAGGAACAGAATAAAAGCTTGCATATGGGAATGCAATTCAAATGTATGCTCGTTACTCATCTTAGTAATTCTAGCGTCTTTGTGCAAGCTCTGTGCTGTAAAGTAAAAAAAAGCAACTCTCAAGTTTGTGAGAGCATAGAGAACGCAAGTTTCGTCAGGAATAGAAAAAGTGCTTACATGGAAGAGCTAAGGGAACGCAATTTTCGTCAGAAACAGAAACGAGTGCTTGCATATGGCAATTCAAATGGTTGCTCGTTACTCATCTTAGTAATTCTAGCGCCTTTGTGCAAGCTCTGTGCTGTAAAGTAAAGAAAGAAAGCAAAACACTTGCTATTTTGCCAGTATGGGGATTCTTCTCTCCTCTCAGCGTCCGCTCTCTTTCGTTTTATTCATATTTACAATAACAATGCGCTTTGTTCTTTTTTTCTTTTGTTGTATATAAACATTAAAGTTACATATAAAGAATGTTTCTCGTTTTTTTTGTTTTGTAATGTTTTAGCTTACAATTGTGCCCAACTGTGTTACAAGTGTATGTTATCCTCCGGCGATTGCACACAACTAAGGATTAAGGCCGGCATGGGGTCAGGGGTCTCTCTCAATGGTTCGCGGGGTTGTTCGATTATCGTCTTTTGGGTTTTTTTTTTCATTTATTTTCTGTTTTTTTTTCAGGGTAATGCGTATTAACAATAATGTAACAATAGTTCAATGATGTGGTTCTGGTTGATGTCGCGTTGCCTTTGTTCAGTTAAACTTAATAATAGTATTTAGCTTAAGATGATAACAAACAAAAAAAAATATATAAAGAATATGAATAATAATAATTATGACAAAGAAATGGGAATAAGAAATTGTGGCTTGTAACAAAGAACTACTCTTAATAGGGTTTTAGAGTTTCTCATAAGAAATAATAGGGTTGCGACTTTAGTAAGCCGACAAAAACTCAACAATTTATAAGCGACATAACTTCGGGCGAGTTTATGTCGTTTTTGCGTATTATATATCTCTTCAAACGAGGTAATTTCGCCCAAGTTTATGAGGTTTTAAAACGTCTTAAGCCCGCGATTGCTGTTTGTACTGGGCGAGTTAATGTCGGCGGACTTATGTCGCTATGGAATAACAATATTTGGTGGATGATGAATGATATACAAAAAAAAAAAAGACTGGGAGGACGGGTAAGGTTGCGGGTTTAGAAAAATAGAAAACTTGTCACGGCTTAAGGTTATCTTCCCTTTGTTTTTTTTTTGTGGAATCTCTCTAAGGTTCCAGCATCGTCCGAGGTCCGAGAATTCCCTATTAAATACAGAGGAAACCAAGGTATTCCTGGGCACAAATCTCTCTCAGTAGGTTAACAAATATATATATACTATGTATATGTATATGTATGTATACCTAAAATATAAATTAATTAATTTCTGGTTTGAGCAATATATATATATATATATATATACATACTGAAGAAAATACCCAAAAATACCCCGATCTCTCCCCTTTTATCTGTGGGAACAGAACATGGGATACAAACTAGACTTATTCAAGGAATAGCCTGCGCGAAGAGCTCAAGGATGCTGCTGCTTCTGCTATGTACATGGTGGCCCTTCGCGCCCTCTCTCTCTCTGGCACTCTCTCTATCTCACTTTCTAAATCCTTTTTTTAATGCCGCGCTAAATAATTTCACATTTTCACTGCAAATTTTGTGTCGATTTGAGGTCGTCCTCGGTTGGCTGCCGCTCTCACAGCTTCTGCAGTTCGGTGAGGTCCCGGTCACTGGGATGATAGCGACTCTTGATGATCTTGGTGCGGGCGTCGTACTGCTCCTCCGGATCCAGCAGTCCCTCCTCGTGCTTGCCATCCGTCGATGTCAGGCCGCCGCCGCTGCCGTTGCCGTGCATGAAAATGCGTGAGATGAGCGAGGTGCTGGACCTCTTGAAGGCCGTTGTCCTTGTGGTTTTCTCTGGCAGATCATCGAGGCCCCGATGCAGCGATAGATTGTCCAGCTCATACTCCGAGCCACCGGCCCGCTCGGCGGCCAGCTGTGCCTCATACTCGGCCGTTCGCAGCGTCTTGGCCGTGGGCTTGCGATACATCTTCAGCAGCAGCGAGGAGCAGACCACGCTCACCGAACTGGCGGCCATCGCGACGGATGCCATCCACGGCAGCAGCGTGAAGCCATAGGGGGCGAACAGGCCGCTGGCCAGCGGAATGCCCAGCAGGTTGTACATGCTGGCGAAGAAGAAGTTGTAGCGAATGCGACGCACCGTGCAGCGCGAGAGATCCAGGCAGGCCACCACATCCAGCAGATCGTTGCGCATCAGCACAATGTCCGAGGCCTCGGCGGCCACATCCGTGCCGGCGGCAATCGTAATCCCCACATCCGCCTGCGCCAGCGCGGGACTATCGTTCACTCCATCGCCCACCATGGCCACCCGTATGCCGTTCTGTTGGATCCTCTGGATCTTGGCCACCTTGTGCGAGGGCAGCACCTCGGCGTACACGGTGCGGATGCCAACCTCACGGGCAATGCTGGCCGCCGTGTTCTTGTTGTCGCCCGTCAGCAGCACCACATCGATGCCCATGCGCTTGAGCGTGTAGACGGCCAGATGGGCCTCCGGCTTGACCATGTCGGACACCGCAAACATGCACACCAGCTGCCCGTTGAGGGCACAGAGCACGGCCGTGTGTCCCTTGCGCTCCTCGTGCTCCATACAGTCGCTAATGGCCAGCGGCACATCGATGGCATTGCGCTGCATCCACTCGCGATTGCCGATGAGCACCTTGATCTCTGGCCCATCGATAATCCGCTGATGGTCCTCTGTGTGCAAGAGTTGCGGCTCCTGCTCCAGTTCCAGGTCGGAGAGCAGCTGCTGGTGCGTCAGCTCCAGAGATTTGCCCTGCGCCAGCAGGTATTCGATGCTGGCTCCATTGTCCACGGGCACTGGTCGATGCGGTTGCGTGCGATGCAGGTTCTCGTAGTTGATGATCCTCTCGGCGTTGCAGGCCCGTCGCAGAGTCTGCTCATAGTTGGAGACGGTGACACGGATGCCACAGCCGGGCACCGCCTGGAAGTTGCTGCTCTTGCCAAAGCTGGCGGCACTGGCGGTGCCGGTGCCCACATTGAGCATCTCCTTGGCGAAGTGCACAATGGCCGAGGCGATCGGATGCTCGCTGTTCTGCTCCGCCGCGCCCACGATGGTCAGGGCCCGTGCCAGGCTGCACACTTGGGCGGGCACGAAGAGGGTGACCTTGCTGGTCATGGGAGTGCCGTGGGTAATGGTGCCCGTCTTGTCGAAGACCACTGTCTTGACCTGAAAGCGAGAGGGGAAAGATTAAAGTAAATATGGAGCACTACCCAGCACCACTCACCTTGTGGGCATTCTCCAGCGCGGTGGCACCCTTGACCAGCACTCCATTGATGGCACCCGTTCCGGTGGCCACCATCACGGCAGTGGGCGTGGCCAGACCTAGGGCACAGGGACAGGCAATGGCCAGGACACTCAGAGCACACTTGAAGGCATAGCTCACGATAATGGTGTTCTGGTCCATGTGCATCTTGTGCTCCATGGCCACGGGCACGAGATTGGGATTGGCAAACCCAATGATGATCCAACCGATAAGCGTGATGCTCGACACGACGACCACAAAGGGCACAAAGTAGCCGGCAATGCGATCGGCCAGCTGCTGGATGGGTGCCTTGCTCGTCTGCGCCTCCTCCACCAGGCGCACGATCTGCGCCAGCGTTGTGTTCTCACCCGTGTGCGTGGCCTCCACCAGGAGCACACCGTTCTGATTGATCGATCCGCCAATGACCACGGATCCCTTGCGCTTTGCCACCGGCATGGATTCGCCCGTTATCAGCGATTCATCGCACGTGGAATGGCCATACAGGACCTTGCCGTCGACGGGCACCTTGGCGCCGGGTATCACCTTCAGGATATCGCCACGCTGCACATAGTCCACGGATATGACCTTCTCGCTGATGATGTCAAAATCGGGTGAGATCTCCACCAGCAGAGCGTCGGCCGCCTTCAGGGAGAGCAGCTTGGACAGGGCCTCCGAAGTCTTGCCCTTGGCAATGTGCTCCAGCCAGCGGCCCAGCGAAATGAAGATCAGCAGCATGGGCGGCGTGTCGAAGAAGGTCAGCGGAGAGCTGTTCTGCTCCAGCAGGATGGCCGCTATAACCACGGCCACGGAGTACACGTACGAGATGGTGGTGACCATCGAGATCAGGACATCCATGTTGGTGGTGCCGTGCTTGATGGCCCGATACGACTGCACATAGAAGTGGAAGCCGCCAAAGAACTGCACCGGCGTGGAGAGCAGGAACATCACTAGATTCTCCATGGACAGGCCCGGCACGATGCAGCACATGTTCGCGTGGCCCTTGTCGCTCATCTCCAGCATGAAGTAGATCATGGCCACCATGCAGGGTCCGCCGAAGATGAGGGAGACGAGAAAGGCGTTCCGCCACTTGCGTATCTCCTCCTTGTGCTCCAGATAGTTGTGGGCCATCTTGTCGCGGCCGGTCATTAGCTTGGCCTCGAACCCCAGGCCCTCGATGGCCTCGCATATGCTCCGCGGACCCGTGTCCTCGGTGCTGTAGCGGAACTTTCCTGGAAATTAAGGAAATTATAATTATAAGAGGGTTTTATTGGTTTGGGAATTATTTAGGGGATTTCTATATATTAGGTAATGCCATTTTTGATGATTTTGGACACCCTCCCCCCTATGTAATCAAGAGTTATCATTTAAGGAACTCCCAATCCTTAAATTTAATATTAGGAGTACTTTTTAACAATTTAATATTTATTCTGATCATTGTCCTAGACTCCCCACTGCCCTATATAATCAAAAATTATCTTTTTCCCCCCCTAGGTGATCAAGTAATATATGTATAGTGCCTTAGTGGGTAAAATATAATAAATTATTGATATTTGTGTATTTTTCAAGTAGTTTTATAACTAAACATTAATTACAATAATAATTATTGAAGAAAAATAGATAAGGAAGCTTATACAATGTAAAACTAACTTTAAATAAACATTCTATACATCAAAACCATGGCAAAAATATAGACAATTTTCTACATTAATTAATTGATTTATTTATTTTAAGTCTAGACCTCCCCCTACATGGAAAATGTATCTAATACATTCCAGTTAATCTACAATTTTCGTAGCTTAAAGCGAGACTTGTTCGATTACAGAACCAGTCGTAGAAAAATAGAGAAAGCTGTTGCCGGTTTCAATTACAAGTACAGACAGATTTACAAGGAGGGCAGGGGAATGGAAAGAAGTCTACAGTGGTGGTCATTAAATTGGGGCCAAATATGCAGATATAAATCAAAAAGAAAGTCCACGTTAGAAGCTCTCAAAATAATGATTATATTCCAATTTAAATAAGAGCTTTAAAAACAATATTTTGCAGCATTAGAAATATTAATGTAAACCCTTTAATTAAATAAATAAACTATAAATCACAAAATATAATTCTCATAATAAAACAAACACCCCATTAAAGTAAGTTTCCCCTACGCAATGAGTGATAGCTAAGGCAGCTTCTCATCAGACAACTATATCTTGATTCCGTTGGCAATTTCATCACAATTTCTGGCTTTTCACTTATCACTTTTATGGCCACTCCTGCTGTGTGTGCTTGAAACGGAGAGAAAAATGTGGAAAAAATATATATACATACGTTCATACATATGTACATAGCTAAAAGTGAGGGAAGGGAAGCTCTAGAGGTTGCCTGTGCCACGTTAATGACTGCAAAGCTAATGCCGGTTCGGTTCTGGTATTGAAATTGGAGCGTAAAACCGGATTCAAGTGATTTCCATTGCAAAATCGATTTGCAAGAGGAGAGTATACATATACACGTTATAGTTTTACTTTAAAGTGTATTTCATTAGGGGTGAACCTGTTACTTAGCCTAACGTTGGTAATTAACGGACAGCTCTCACTCTCTCTCGAGCGGACAAGTAACCCTAAATTATGGTTTTACTTATATAAACTATTACTCTATTCATGTTGTATTTATCTTTAGTATAATAGGTTTGTGCTTGATGAAAAATTAGAATAAATGTATAAATAATACAAGAGGAATTTTAAGCGGACAGCTCTCTCTCTCTCTCTTGAGCGGACAAAGAAGCTTAAATTATGGTTTTACTTATATAAACAATTACTTTCATATTTGTGTGTATATCTTTAGTATAATAGGTTTGTTTCCTGGAAAATTATAATAAATGTTTAAGTATTACAACAGGAATCTTAAGCGGACAGCTCTCTCCTCTCTCTCTCTCTCTCTTGAGCGGACAAGTAAGCTTAACCTATGGGAATCCTTATAAAAACTACTACTCTCTAGCATATTGTATATATATTTTGTATAAAACAAGATCTACACGCACACGGCATTATGAGAAAGACCCAGCATCTCAGGCTTAACCTCATGGAATGCTGCACCGCACAAAGACTTCTGTAGAATCAGCAGGAACAAGCAGGAGGAACACCTATTCTACTCCTATCCTGCCCCCTCCAGACATATTAGACTAGGTAATGTATTCCTAACGAGTCTATATAACATATTTACATATATGAGGAGATACGAACTTAAACTACATTTAAAACCCATCCCAGTCCGGTCCACTCTAATATAATAGACGTGTCAACCATGTGGCTAAAAACTAACGCATGCTGGCGTTGTGAATTAAATACAAATCCGTGGAGCTTTAGAGCTCCGTTCCCTGGAGTCTTTGGGGGCGGTGGTGGTGGGTTCATCGCTCTCGATAAGATAACATAACTAAATATTTCAACTTTCGTCGAATGTACCGCCAGTTATTGCCGCTGATTATTAGCATGTTACCCAACCCTCGGAACAACCAGCTACAACTGCCGATCTTGCTGCCATCTGTTGTGCATGTTTCTCCCCATCCTCGAAGGTCTCGGCATCTCTGTCGCCAATTGTCATGTTATTGCTTTTCCCCATAACCCAGAGAGGCGAATGAGACATTTTTCATTATTCGTTTCATTCGCTTTTCATGCAGGGTAAGGGAAGGCTCCCCCACACCCCATTTCATTGATAAGCGAGTGAGTTAATCGCCGAGAATGACTCGATGAAATCGCATGTGTATGGGTTATTATAATGAGAACTTTGAAAGGCCAGTGCATTTTGTATATTTATCATATCAAATGGAGGCCTAAGTGAGGCTTTGGAAATACATACAGGAAATAGAATGCAATGAGTGTAGTGAGTGTATAACTCGCAAAAAACTGAATTCGTTCAATAAGTCAATAAGATATTCTTGTGTTTTGGAAGATACACAACTTTCTTTATAGGTATTCTTTATTTTACGATAATGAAATGAACATTTAACTACAAGTTAGCTTCAAATACTTTGTGTAAATTCAAATTATTCGCAGAAATACTAAGAGTAAGTTATATATTTTATTAGCAACACATCAATCAGAATATTTTCAGACTCTATCTATAACTAAAACTCCAACAGAACTTGTAATTTGTTGTTTCCTATTATATTTGTACATATAAGATACTATTATATATAAAGCCCCATACTTTGTAACAATGCAAAAGTACTTTTAGATTCGATTACAAAACCCCAACGTTTTTTATTTCTTTCCCAAGATCATCAGGCTTACTCATCACTCATAAAAGAACCTAGAAATATAAGATGCTTCAGCGTGTGAATGTGATTTCCCCCTTGGAAATGCCTGGAAAAAACCCCATTCTTTCCTTTTTTTTCTTATTTTTTATTAAGTAATTTATTTTAGCACCCATTTATTTGTAGTATTCCAAATAAAGATCATCATGAAGATTTGTGGTTACTAACAAATTACATTAAAACAGTTCCCAGGGCTAGAAAGGAAGAATCATCATGGGCCAGAGAGAACACATGATATCATTGTTTATCGTCCAATTAGCGGGTCAGAAAGTGGACACCATTGGACACTTTTATCTACTATCGAGACGTGTGCAAAATCGGGCAAGGATTAGGCAGCATAATGCCCATGATCGCGCACACACACGAGGTGACAATTGCCGCTAATTATCGATGATACTCCCCGCATCGATCGATCTTCGGACCCCCCTCCCACCTCCTTTTTCTTTTTGCAATTTGCTTGATAAATGATGGGAGTTGCGGGTCGTGTGCTTGTGTATCACATTCCAATTGCTATGAATCAAGCTGACAGAGATGAATAAAAAAAAGAAACAAATAAAAAGACTGATTACAGCCTTTTTTAGAAGCTTATGAACTTGATTTAATAATTACAATCAGACGATGAGTCTCGATTGAAATGCAAACAAGTAAGAAAGATATAGTCAAAAGTGCTCGACGGTGAAATACCCGGTAAACAGAGCATTGTGGATTAAATTAAACGATAAGAGACTCTCTGAAATGAAAGAATTTACAAGTAAAAGTTATAAAACTACAGAAGAAACAGTTTCAGTTTACATAACCTCAAAATCATGGTTTGAAACTCTAATAAAATACCTGAGTGCAAGTGAGAAAGCTATAGAAGGTTTGCAAAATGTATTATCCAACAACTTCCATATTTATTATACGATTTTACTCGCACAAATCAATTTATTACATATATTTTGTTACGGAATTAAAAGCTATAGCTTTGCGATACATTCCTCATGATTTAAGGTAGTTTATATTAGTTTCAATACAAATAAAAATCTTTAAAATATACCCTTTAATAGATTGAAAACCAATCATTTTATTAAGCATGCAATTTTCTTAGCTTCAGATGATAGTGATCCCATTTAAGCGATGTCTAAATTATATTTTTCTTATAGTTTTCTCTTTCTCTTTTTCCCCTCTCAGTGGCTGCAGCACCTTATCGCTGAAGCGATTCGTTGTTACACTTTTAGAACAATTTTAATTCGTATTGAGATTGCTCGTATTTGTTGCTGTTGTCGTTGTGCACTTATCGCCGGCCGATAAGAATCGGTGGAAACATATGTTTTGCCCAACAGTTTACACGCCCAATTCCGACTACCGATGAAGTGGAGCAGCAAGCCGGAAAACAAGCGAACAAGTAGTCGAAGTAACAACTTTATTTACTGGTTAAGTTAGTTAGTTATTTAGGCAAAGTCAACTAACTTAATTAAGGTTTAAGTTTAGGCTAATGGCCAAGTGTAGAACACGAAAGATAAGCACAATCCATGCAGGAGGAGGAACATCTCTGAGTAATTCAAAAATAGAATTTAATTTTTGGATTAATTTTAATTAATTAATTAAATTTAATTTGTGGATTATTATCGATAGATATCCTCCGAATCGATTGCATGATTTGGCCTGCAGAGAAAAATGCACTTTAGTGCAAAGCAGTTTCCATTTGTACGCTTTTCCCCAGGCCATTTTCTCCATCGAGTGCTTATCCATGTCAGAGACGCGAAACCGAAACCAAAACCAGTTTCATTGCAATCATAATTATGAAGCTCTACTTTATGCATGATACATTTTTTTTTTTTGCTATTTCAAACCGCGCACGTACGCCAGGCAAAAATTCAATTCAAGAGGTAAAACGTGGGAAGCAACGGGGGGGTTAAATGTATGCATAAACAATGGAATAATTATTAAGGTATGCAAACGTATTTCCTTGGGTCAACCAGAACTTAAAATCAATGTGTGTGATCAAACATTAGTTGAGCGAATTTTATTGCATAATCCGGCCACTCATTTCAAATCAAGATCTGCGCAAGACAAGACCCCAAAAAAGAGAGCACAACTCTAAATCAAAGTGAAGGTGAATGGAACTGGAAATGCACAGCGAGAAAACTAGCAACATTAATAGAAAATAAATATACAGAAAAGAATAACTAAGGAAATATGGTCAATTATGAATTATTAAACCCTAATTGTTTTAACTCAAATTAATTTAGTAAATTAATTATATTTATTTTTAATTATTAATTCATGATTTTAAATTTGATTCGCTCTGATTCTTTCTCTCAGTGCCAAAAGTGGAAGTTAGCTTTGGAGTTCGTGTTCACGCATGCGGAGCAGGGGAGAGCAAGAGTCCCGCAAAACTCAAGAAAAAGAGAGCGGATCGGAGCGGAGAGCGCAGGCTTTCCAGACAAAAGCCAGATTAATTCCGCAGTGTGCGAACGTGAATATACATTATATATACTTATGTATGTATGTATATAGTAAATGTATATGTATTTATGTATGTACATATATTATTTTGGGTGTGAGCTCAAAGCTCTCTTTCACTTTTGTTTTGTTTTGATTTGGCAAGGCGGACTTTCAATTTCAAGGCTTTAAGTGGCGAGTTGGTAAGGGTAATAAATGGGAAATGTTAACGTCAATAACTCTTTTTTTATTAACAAAGAAACACCACCACACACACACACACACACACGCTTATATCTATGCCTTTTGTTCTTTGTCCTGCAATCGTTTTTTGATCTCTTTTATTGTTTGTTCTTTCTAAACAATTAATCAAAAAAAAAAATCAATTATTTATGGCTAGTCTAGCAAAAATAAGAGACTTCTGTGGCTTATAATTCCCAACTAATAATTTTGTGTATTTTGTATTCTCTACTTAATAAAAAAAAAACATAAAGAAATGCTCCAGAACTAAAGAATTTAATTATTCAAGGACTTTGGAATTCTTTCTGTGTTGGAATTTCGCTAGTGCAATTATGCATAATCACTGTCCCGCCCACGCATTTCCCTCTGCCCTTTTTGCGCCTTAAATCCCCGCCTGTTCCAGATAACTTTAATGCCCACACGCACACCAACTCGGATCAAAGCACTTTAATCTAGTCGCCATTGTTTGCTCCGAGAATAGTGTGGTATGTGTGTGTGTGTGTTTAGTACTTTCTTATCGTCAACGACTGACCCCCCTCCTCTCTCCTTCCGCATCTACATTCCAGATTCCAGTCCATCCCATTCCAGAGAGCATAAAGCGAACCGAGTATATCAGTTACAATAAACAATTGGCGGGGCCAAATTGTCAATTGTGAACGAACAACAGAAAGTAAAAAAAAAACATCACCATTCAAGCCTGTCGATGTTCGGGGTCTCCTCTCCTCGGCCTCCTAAACAGCTGTTGCTGTTCCCGAAAATCATGTTTACTTTATTTACTATTATTTAATAAATACAAAAGAAAATTGGGGCCACTGGAAGTAGTACTCTTTCCAGTCTATTCATTCCCTTTCTCCTTGAAAAAGTGACTTCATTACATTTTCGGAATAACTGTTTGTAAAACGATAACTGTACCATAAACATTTATTACTTAACTTCAAGGGGCTAACTCAGAATTGAATTACATATATGTTTGTCCGAAGCTTAAAGTTATGGAAAGTTATGGAAACTAAATCCCTGTTCAAGGGTATGGGATTAATCAGATTATATTAAGCGGAATTTGCACTTTTTTTTTTGTTCTACAATTGCGGGTGTTGCTGGGTGTAAATAGAGCGCAACAGGTGCGATGGCACTGGGTGTGATCATCATCATGATCCATTGCAGGTGCGCTTGCCAGTTATTCGGAGTTCAAGCTCTTCGCATTATTGCATAACATCTGTCACTGTCCCGGCACTTGTGGAATGCATTGGAAAGGCATTCGGAATAAGGTCCTCTAGCGGGGCACTTGTGGAATGCCATTCGGAATTAGAATGCGTGAAATGTGGAATGTATTGGTATGGCTATTTAGGATAAGTTCCCATAATTCTAGATGTCTCTAGCGGGCACTTGTGGAATGCCATTCGGAATTAGTTGCCATAATTGGTATGCATAAAATGTGGAATGTATTGGTATTGCTATTTAGGATAAGATACCATAATTATGGATGTCACTACAGGGACACTTGTGGAATGCATTGGAATGAATATCGGGATAAGTTACCATAATTGGAGTTTGGAATGCTTTTCGGGATAGTTTTGGATTGGAAAAATATCTATTCTCTGTAGAATTGAACTAAGTCTTAATTTATTTCATCTTTTTGTGAAATTCCTCCATATTTATAGGAAAAAAAACTTATCTATAAATAAATAAATAATAAAAACCCCTTGAAACTCACCCCTCTTTGTCATCAGCGTAACGGAGGCGGAGGTCACACCCTTAATCTTTAGCACATGACTCTCGATTTTGTTGACGCAGGAGGCGCAGGTCATGCCCATAATCTCCAGCTCCACCTCCGCCTCGCCGTTGTCCGGCTCGTCAATGAGCTCCGTGGGAAAACCCAGCTCGGTGATGGACTTGGCTATATTCTCCGCCGTCAGGACATTGGCATTGAACTTGACCTCCGCCTTGGCGGCCAGCAGAGCGACCAAAATGCTGTCCAGGCCATAGATCTTCTTGCAGTGCTTCTCGATGGCCGCCACACAGCTGGCGCAGGTCATGCCGCGTATGTGCAGGAAGCACTTGGTCAGCAGCTCCTGCTCCACGGGTATGGCAACGGCGTTGCCATTCTGCTGCTGCCGGACGGGTTCGGGACTCTTTCGTGGTGATCTCCTGCCGGGCGACATTGGGGGACTCGAGGTTGTCGGTGTCGTTGATGAGGTGTTGGATCTTGTGGTGGTTTGTGCCGACGCCTCGAAGCCCATGTCGTCGATGAGCTCGGCTATCTGGTCGGGCGTTAGCTGGGCGGGATCGTAGTGGACGCGGGCATTCTTGGCGGCCAGCTGCACCTCAATGGCATGGATGCCGGGCTTGGTGCCAATATTGCCTTCGATGTTGCGCACGCACGACTGGCAGGTCATGCCCACCACCCGGATGTTGGTCCACAAGCCATCGTCCATCGTCTTATCCTGATCTATTTGCTCCCCGGAATAGCTGCACTCGAAGCCCATGTCATCGATATCGCTGGCTATTCGGGCGGGATCCGTCTGCTGCGGATCGTAGTCAAAGTAGCCGGCGTGCTCCTCCAGCAGGACGCGGGCGGCCAGCACTCCCGGCTTCTGGCCGATATGCTCCTGAATGTTGCGCACGCACGACTGGCAGGTCATGCCCACAATGGGCAGGCGCACCGTTGTGGCCATTTTCGCTCCCAGTTCACTCGCCGCCATCCTGCAACGGCTGCTGCTGCATGCGGGCCGTGTCCTAGTTGTTGGCCAAAAAAAAAAAAAAACAAACTTACGAGCGAATCGAATAGAATTCGGAATTTTTGAATTTTGGGAATTGAATTTCTTGTCCCCACTCGGACTCGCTCGCCCTCCCTATCTCGCTCTCTTTCACTCCCGCACCGATATTGTATTACGAAAACAGAAACCAACTTTTATTAACTTTTTTTTTGGTATTACGAAAACTACTCTTTGTTGCCCGTTTTGGAGTTCAAGTTCGATTCGCTCAGGGTGTTGCGTGTGTTGTGCCGCGGCGGAGGGCTGCCTGCGACGCTTTTCAATTTTTCCAACTTCACACGAAACTCAACAAAATCGCGACGCCCGTCGTCCGTTGTGATTTGTTTAATTTTCCAATTAGCAGGCAACAGCTGGTGGTGCTCCGCTCGTCATTGTTCCTCCCCGCACGGCACGCCAGAAAGCAGCTGCAGAGGATACCTATTTTAGGGTATCGCTGCCTTGGCCAGTCTGGTCACTTTAAAATCGCACACTTTTAGCCATTTTCCTCGTTTCCGAACCATTCTATCGATACTATCGATATTATTTTTCGCGTGAGTAAGCTATCGATGTTAACGACACAAACACTGCTCTGCGGTCACACTGTTTGGCGCTCTTTCTTGTTTACTGCATTTCATCTGCTGTCGAAATTCGTAAATTTGCCAAACTTCACCCGTAATCCTCTTAATTAATTGCCTTAAAATGATGGAACCCTTTGATCCCCGTTCAATCATCAATGGCGGCATGCTGAAACAGTTCTCGGGCCAGACTGTGAGCATAATGGTGCGCGTGGAGAGTGTGGCTGGCTCCACTTTGCTGGCCAATTCCACGGACAAGCACAAGTTGCGCATCAATTTGCCGGGTGAACTGGGCGCCGCCGAGGGAGCCTGGGTGGAGGTGATTGGAGTGCCACATGGCGCTGACTCTCTGCGAGCCAAGGAGGTAGGCTAACACCTGAAGTTGCCTTGGACTTGGCTTAATATTTGGAGTTTACTTTTGCAGGTCATTGAGTTTGGCGGCGAGGACATTGATTTCGATACGGATGGCTACAATGGCATGGCCCATCTCATCAACAATGTGAAGGGCTTCTATCGCAGCGGCTAGATGAGGGGTTTTCCCTCTTCATTTTAGTTTAAGGAATTAGGTTATTATTATTGTATCTTTGAAACCATAAAAAAACATGGAAATCAGTCTGCATACTGAAATAAACATTTATGGACAGAGAACAAGTTTGTTTTATTGCTAAATATGGTTAATTAATGTTTAAAAGTGGAGAATTTCTATGATTTATTGACATTCTTGGTAGATATCGAGAATAATCGAAGTTTTCGATATTTTTATATGAGAAAATCGATTTTAAATCGATTAAAAACGATGTTTCTTCACCTCTAATTCTTGGGTCTGTGTTTCCTCAACTTAAAGTTGTTATTAATGTTTAAATAAACAAATTCCAGGTGCCCAATGTCCGAATAAGGATAATGCTTATTATAAATAATAAGAAAAACCCTAAGTACCAACTAAACAAAGAGAATCTCTACCAGAAACTAATCATTACCTTGCCAAAGCATAAGAACTCCCCAAAAAACCCCATTAAAACCTAAAAAAACAACAACTTTATCCACTTTTCTTGTGTAATATAATTTTCATTACTCTCACAATTTGTTACTGTATATAATATATATATATATATATGTATATTGGTTGGTATAAAAAGGCTAACTAACTATAAACCATTCAACAGTTGAACAATTAACAGAGGGCGAGCCGGCTGACGAGATGCTAATGTTGTTGTTGTTGGATGCCAAGGATGATGATCCAAAGGACTGCTATTGCAGCACCGCCGCATTGGCCACCACGCTGGGATTGTTAACCACCTCGCCCAGCGAGTCCAGCACCTCCTTCCTGTAGTCATCGAACTCGCCATCAATCTCATTGATCGACTGATCCTCGATCACGTAGAGGGTGCAGCCCGTTTCGCGGATGAGTCGCTCGTCGTGGGAGACGATTATGACGCCGCCCTCGTACTCATTGATGGCCTCCGCCAGGGCGTCAATGCTCTCGATATCCAGGTTATTGGTGGGCTCATCCAGAATGAGCACATCGGGCGCACTGAGGCAGAGCTCGGCCAGGGCCACGCGCGCCTTCTGACCGCCGGACAGATCCTTCATCTTGATGGTGTGCGCATGACTGACCAGGCCAAAGGAACCGAGGGCCTTGCGCGCCTTCTCGTGCGGCAGATTGAACAGACGCTGCAGATACTCGGCAGCGGACTCCTCCGCCGTCAGATGCTCGCCGGAGTGCTGATCGAAGCGACCCACATGCAGGCGATGGTTCTTGCGCTGCTCCCCCTCCTGCGGTTCCAGTTCGCCGAGCAGCAGCTTGAGGAAGGTGGATTTGCCCACACCGTTGGGTCCCACAATGGCCACGCGGCTGGTGAGGTCGATGCCAAAGTCGGCCTTGATGAAGAGCGGCTTGTGGCCGGCAAAGGCGAAGGTGACATTGTGCACGCCCAGGATGGGCGGCTGGAGTTGCGAGGGTTCCGGGAAGCGGAACTTGACAATATACTCCTTGGGGCGGGCCAGCAGCTCCTGGGGACCCTCGTCCTCGTCCTGCTTCTGCTGCTTGGTCTTGTTCTTCTCCTGCTTGCGCGTGAGCGACTCCTTCTGCTTCTTCTCCGCCGCCTTCTTGGACTGGCCGTGGGCCTTGAGCTCGCGCAGCCGCTTCTCCTGCTTCTCGTACTCCTTGATCATCTCGCGACGCTTCTGCACATACATCTTCTTGAACATGGAGTAGTTGCCCTTGTAGTACTGCAGCTTCTTCTGGTCCAGGTGGATGATCTCGTTGCATACGTTGTCGAGGAAACTCTGGTCGTGGGACACGATCAGCAGCGTCTTCTTCCAGCCCTGCAGATAGTTGTCCAGCCAGATGACGGCGTTCAGGTCCAGGTGATTTGTCGGCTCGTCGAGCATGAGGAGCGTGGGCTCCAGATAGAGGGCCCGGGCCAGGGATACCCTCATGCGCCACCCACCAGAGAACTTGTTGGTGGGCCTGTCCTGCATCTCCTTGCTGAAACCGAGACCAGCTAGGATTCTCCGAGCCCTGGCCTCCGCCGAATAGGCACCAATGGCCTTCAGCTCGGCGAACGTGTCGTTCAGCTCCTCCTGGACCGTCAGATCACCCGCAGCGAACTGCTTCTCCAGATCATCGGCCTTTTTCAGCATATCCGTACGCCGCACATCCGCATCCAGGATCGTCTCAATGGCCGTCTTGTCGGTGGCCACCACCTCCTGCTCGCAGAGCAGCACATCGATGTTGGGCGGTATGGCGAAGGCACGGGTGGCAATGTGACGGAGCAGCGTGGTCTTGCCATGCCCGTTGGGTCCCACCAGGCCATAGCGACGGCCATGGGCAATCAGTAGGTTGGCGTTCACAAACAGATCGTTGCCTGGCGAAGGAGGAACAAGAAAAGTTATTGTAATTTAAGGGAATCCAAGGAACTCTGACTGGGAGCTTGGTTTTCAGGCCTAGCGATGACTCACCCTTGGCTGAGATGGTGAAATTCTCAATCTTGATGTCCACCGCATGCTCCAGGGCCGCCTGCTGGCCGGCGCTCTTCTGCACCTGCGACATGGTAAAGTTATTGTCCAAATCCGAGTGGCCGGCACCGCCCTTCTTGGTCATCAGCTCCATTTGGCGCTCGTATTCCTGCTGCTTCTTTTGCTTCTTTTTCTCCTTGTGGGTGAGCTTCTTCTCTTTGGGATCCTTGTTGGATTCCTCGGATTTGGGATCGTCTTCGGCCTCGGGTTCGGGTTCAAGAGCTTCGGGAGGGGATACTTCCACCTTGGAAGGTTCAGGGACTGGAACTGGTGGTGGTGATGATGATTTTTCCTGAGATTTTTCCTTGAGCGTCACGGCGGCCACCTGCTCGCTTAGTGCTGCCTCTGCCTTCTGCTCCTCCACTTCCTTTTCGGGCTGCTCATCGTCCTCCTCTGGCTCCGCCTCGTTCTCATCCTCGCTGGCCTCGAATTTCTGCTTCTGCTGCTGCTTCTTCTTGTTGGACTTCTTGGCAGCTGGCTGCTGCTGCTCCTCCTCCTCCGCGGCGTCATCCTCTTCGTCATTGGGCTCCCCATCCTCCTCATCGTCGCTCATGGCGAATTTGTTCTTCTGCTGCTGCGCCTGCTTTTTCTTGGACTTCTTGGAAGCTGGCTTGGCGGCCACCACCGCCACCGCCTCGTCCTCATCCTCCTCGGGCTCTTCCAGATCCAGTTCGGGCTCATCTTCATCGGAGAAATCATCGTTCTTCTTTTTGTTCTTCTTGTTTTTCTTGCTGGGCGGCGGCTTCTTGGCCGCCTGCTTGGTCCTAGGTGCCTCCTCCTCGTCTTCATCTTCGTCGGCAACAGGGGCCTTCACTGGCTTCTCATCCTCGTCGCTCCAGTCATCGTTTTTCCTGCCCTTCTTGCCCTTTTTGGGCTGCTTCTTCGACTGTTGCTGCTTGCTTTGGGTGGAGGAGGCAATGCTCTCCAGATCGTCGGCATCCCGGCCCTTTGGCGGTCCGAAATCATCGTCACTGGAGTCGCCACCGCCTCGCTTGCCCTTCTTACCGCCACCCTTCTTGTTCGGCGCCTTCTTCTCCTGCGTCACCACCACTTTCTCCAACTGCTGCTCGTCATCGTTGTTGTCGTCGAAGCGCTCCTTCTTCTTACCCTTGGCCTTGGACATTTCTGAAAGGGGGGGTAGAGAGGAGAGATCGGAATGTTATGGCACGTGGTGTGGACGCACAAAATACCCTGGAAACTCACCGGATTCGATCACAGATTTAGCCTGTTTCGCAGCTTTGGGACTTCACGTGCACAGCTGGCAGATTCCTGCTCCTCTCGGGGAAATTGCACTCGCGCTGGTTGGTCACACTGTTTCTTCGCTTTGGCCACAAACAGATGATCACGCACGCAATGTGATCGATATGTTGCGAGTTATCGATAACAAGGGGTTAGCTTGGAAATTTGGGAATATATATGTAATTTCCAAGACAAATATAAATTAAATTATATTTTTAAGGAATATTGTATTGACCGTTAAGTCTATGTCATGCCATCATAAAAAAATACATATTTTAGTAGGTTTAAAGTCTTAAAAGTTTACTTTAATAAAGGTTATTTATTAGCCTGCTATTTAGTTTATTGCGTTTTCTCTTGTTGTTAATTATATTCCCTTATATTTTTTATTTATATAAATAATACCCCCTGTACCGCGTAGCTTTTGAATTAAAAGAATAGTGTTTAAAGTGCTTCGCGAAAATAATGCAAGACAGAGATAGACTGCCATTTTGCAACACTGGCGCGACCTCTTTCAGCACTGAGACTGGTGGGCGCCGCATTTTCCAGCACTACCATGGCCATAGGAGCTACATAATTGTTTAATAAACAATTAATCACTTAATATAAACAAAAACCAGTGCAAATAGTGAGTGCGATGTAAAGCAGCGGGTGTCGTTGCTAATCAGTAGGAAGAAGTTACCTCACAGCAGCAGAAAAACACACAATAACAGCAATAAAAACAACAAGCAACAAAAACAATCATAATAACAGCAACAACAACAACAACAACAACAGTAGCAGCACCTACAACAACAACACGTAAAACCAACCACAACGCAAAGGAGATTGAGATTCGCAACGCAATCAAAAAAAAAAAGAAAAGAAAAGGCAACAACAACAACAAAAAAACGGCAAAGAAAATACAAGGCAAAACGCATAAGTAAATAGAGGAACAAAAAAGTAATAATAATAGTAGTAATAAAGCGAGGAGCAAGTGGAAAAGTACGAAGGCGAAAAAGAGAAAACATATGTACGTTGCGTGAGAGTGACGTGTGTGTGTGTGTGTGTTGCCCCGAGTCTGTGTTTGTGTGTGCGTGCGCGAGCGAGCGAGAGGGGGCGAGAGGAGCATAAGCGGAGACCTTGAAAACTTTAAAAGCAGCAAAAAAAAAAAGAAAAACAACAACAACACACATAAAATATATACATATATATATTTTAATAAAATATTAAGCGACGAGGAGAAGCGATAAACAGCGAACGAAGCTGCAGCGCGGGGGGAGTAACCTCTCTGTTATGGAGAGTGACGACTTCCATTTACCGCAAGGCGCCAATTAATTTTCGGGAGCAAATCCGCGCTCCAGAGAGCGAGGGCGACGTTGCTGCTGGCAAGGAGTTTGCCAGCGAAGGACAGACGCCTGCCGTCAGCCGCCAGCCCCGTAATGGCAGCAGCCGAGACGGCCGTGGACGTGGTGGGGGGCTCCGGAGGATCGGGAGCCGCCTCCTCAGCGGAGGCGGCCAACGGCCGGGAGGCCCGCAATCTGGCCGAGAAGCAGCGACGCGACAAGCTGAACGCCAGCATCCAGGAGCTGGCCACCATGGTGCCGCATGCGGCGGAGTCATCGCGGCGCCTGGACAAGACCGCCGTCCTTAGGTTCGCCACGCATGGCCTGCGCTTGCAGTATGTCTTTGGCAAGTCCGCATCCCGGCGGCGCAGGAAGCTAGGCCTAAAGGGTTGCTCCAATAACTCCTCCTCCTCCGCCGGCCTTACGGAACTGCCCACCATCCAGAATCCCAGCCTGCATCTCACGGACACGCTGCTGCAGCTGCTGGACAGCTGCTTCATCACACTCACCTGCAGTGGCCAGATTGTGCTGGTCTCCTCGAGCGTGGAGCAGCTGCTGGGGCACTGCCAGTCCGATTTGTATGGCCAGAATCTGCTGCAGATCACCCATCCCGATGACCAGGCTTTGTTGCGGCAGCAGCTCATACCCCGGGACATCGAGACGCTGTTCTACCAGCAGCAGCAACAGCAGCAGCAGCACACCACCCAGCAGCACTCCACCTCCACGTCGGCCTCCGCCTCGGGCAGCGATCTGGAGGAGGAGGACATGGAGCGGGAAGAAGAGCACCAGCAGCAGCAGCAGCGGCGGCAGGAGGATGAGGACGAGGACAGGCTGGGCGAGGATCCCTACAACCGACGCACGCCCAGTCCGCGAAGCATAGCCCATCTGGCGGCCATCGATGAGCGCCTGCGTTCCGATCGCCGCTGCTTCACCGTCCGCCTGGCCCGCGCCTCCACCCGGGCGGAGGCCACACGTCACTACGAGCTGGTGAAGATCGATGGCTGCTTTCGACGCAGCGACTCCTCGCTGACCGGTGGGGCAGCGGCCAACTATCCCATTGTTTCCCAGCTGATCCGGCGATCGAGGAACAACAATATGCTGGCAGCCGCTGCTGCGGCGGCTGCCGAAGCGGCGACAGTACCGCCGCCGCAGCACGATGCCATTGCGCAGGCGGCACTGCACGGGATTAGTGGCAACGACATCGTCCTGGTGGCCATGGCCCGGGTGCTGCGCGAGGATCGAGCCGTGGAGGAGGCGGAGGTGAATGACATGACCTTCTATCGCCAGCCCGAGCCCTACCAATTGGAGTATAAGACAAGGCACCTAATCGATGGCAGCATCATCGACTGTGATCAGCGAATTGGCCTGGTGGCCGGCTATATGAAGGATGAGGTGGGTTTACTGGCGGGATCTTCTCCTGCTTTCCTTATTAATCACTTTCCTCCATCCTAGGTGCGGAATCTGAGTCCCTTCTGCTTCATGCACCTGGACGACGTGCGCTGGGTAATCGTGGCTCTGCGCCAGATGTACGACTGCAACAGCGACTATGGCGAGAGCTGCTACCGCCTGCTGTCCCGCAACGGACGCTTCATCTACCTGCACACCAAGGGTTTCCTCGATATCGATCCGGGCAGCAACAAGGTGCACTCCTTCGTCTGCGTCAACACGCTGCTGGACGAGGAGGCGGGTCGGCGCAAGGTGCTCGAGATGAAGGAGAAGTTCTCGACAATTATTAAGGCGGAGATGCCCACGCAGAGCAGCAGTCCCGACCTGCCCGCCTCCCAAGCGCCGCAGCAGCTGGAACGGATTGTTCTCTACTTGATTGAGAACCTGCAAAAGAGCGTGAAATCATCGGGCGAGGCAGCGGGCGCCCAGCCCTTGGACACGCAAAGGGATGATGGCTATAGCTCGCCCGCAAATACCCTGACCCAGGAGGAGCAGGCACCCTCGCCCACGCCCGCCCTGGCCCTAGTGCCGCCGGCCCCGTGGTCGGTGAAGAGCTCCATTTCCAAGTCGGTGAGTGTGGTGAATGTGACGGCGGCCAGAAAGTTTCAACAGGACCAGCAGAATCAGCGGGAACGGGAACGGGAGCGGGAGCAACAGCAGCAGAAGGAGCGCGAACTGAGGGGCATGGGGTCGCAGGGCGTCATCCGCCAGTTGAGCAGCTGCCTCAGCGAGGCGGAAACGGCCTACTGCACCCTATCGCCGGCCAGCAGCCTAAGTGCTGGCGAGGCGCCCGACACACCCGATCCGAATAGCAATACGCCACCACCGCCGGCGCCGCAGCTGCCAGTGCATCATGCGCGTCCCAGTGTCCTGCATCGATCCTTGACAAGCACGCTGCGATGACGTGCCGATGGCACCTGGTTTGCCTTCTAAAATGGGTGTGGAAATGTGGCAATGCACATCAATAGCACACACAGAGATTGGTGATATAATCAAGATTGTTAGATAGCCCAGAAACCCAAAAGAATAGCCTAGAAAACATCAAGGAGCAGAATGAGCTTGTTGGCCAGGTGTTGGGGTTTCTTTTTTTTTTTTTTTTTTTACAACATTTAGTATCCTTTTCAAGTTTTTCCAAAACAAACTTCTAATAATTGTCATTTATTCCATTTCTTTTATTATTGCCAATTACATTTGATAATTGGATAGATTTTACAGATATTCAGGGACTTTTACAAGGTTCATTTTCACCAACAACTCGTTTCACCAACGACTCCTTTCTGTTTACAACAACAACTGTTTTCACCAACAATTCCTTTATACAACGCCCGCATGTCTTGATTGCTTTTACATGGTTACTTTACACCAACAACTCCTTTTTGTTTTCACCAACAACTCCCCTTTGTCTTCACCCAACACCTTTTCTTGTTCACCAACAACTCCTTTTCCCCAACTCTCGTCTGTCTTGATTGATAATCTTAAACATAGATTAAAAACACGACTAGATACCAGAGAGGAGTCGCATTTATTTGAAGATTATGACAGTAATAATTATGCGATCACGATAACTTGGATCGTTATACGGGCGGCAGCTTATGCAAACCCTTCTGCGATTCGATACAAATTGGGCATACAATTTCCGGCTATCAGTGAAGTGATCTGTGTGTGGTTTTAATCGAGATTATACATATATCACCCATATCACCCGATCGGTGTGTTGTGCTGTCGATGTCGTCGTTCCATATAAACAATAATCTTCGTTATGTAATTACGTTTAAAGTGTAAATATGTGTGTGAATGCTATTGTGTCTGTCTGTGAATATTTAGATCAGTGCTCGGCTTTGGGTTTTTAGTTGAAATTGTAACCCCATACCCCACACATCCCCCCCCCCCCCAACACACACACACACACACCAGTGTAAAGAGAGTACAAAACAAACAAATGAAACTAACAAACACGTATATGTATATTTATTTCGTCTTAAGTCTAGAACACGCTAAATAGGCGACTCATTAACAGTTAAACGGATTTTGCAATCGATAGAAATTAAACAAACGCTCGCGCCTTTCCTTCCTACATTTTTTTTTAATATGTATCGCTCCGCCTCGCTCGAACTCAGATCGCGGTCAGAGCGAGTCAGATAGCCAGCCAGTGAGCGAGCGAGAGAGGGAGCATAGACTCCCATACAGTCAATAATCCTCAAGTCGAATTTTTGAATGTTATTTTAAGAGTTTTTTCCAAAAAGCAGGGCTTAGCTTAGCTTAAAAAATAATTAGCTAATATTATTCATTTAATATTAGCTAATTATTTGCTCAACATTCTTGGATGCTAAGAATCATTAAAAATGAGACATATTTTTATCAAAAAGTAATTCTTCTGAATAATGTTTAATATTTTCACCAACAAGTAATTCTTCGAGAAAAATTATATACATATATTTTCTTCAAAAAGTAATGCTGTTAAAATATATACTTATATTTTTCTAAAATAACCATTCTTTTCAATAATTTTAAGCATTTTATTCTATAAATACATTTAAACTATTTTCTTTATAAAAAAGTAATTCTTCTAAATAATGTTTAATATTTTCACCAACAAGTAATTCTTCAAAACAAATTATAAAATTTTCCACAAAAAGTGATGCTGTTAAAATATATATATATTTATCTAATATATACATTCTTTTTAAAAATGTCCAACATTTTATTAGAAAAATACATTTTTTAAATTTGTTTTTCATCAAAAAGTTATTAATTAAAAAAAAATGTAAATATATAGTGATGAACAAGTAATTCGTCTACAACATTTTAAATGTTTTCTCAAGAAGTAGTTTTTCTGAAAAGTTTCTTAAATATTTCCAGTAACCTCATTTTTAAAATAAAATATATATACTACTAATGATTAAATCATTAGTAATAAAAATCATAAAAATGATTAGTTACTGGAAATATTTAAAAACTTTTTAGTGAAACATCTTTTTAAAGTTATTAATATTAAGAAAACAAAACCTACACATCGTCGGGTAAAATAACACACGTTAAGTTTGCCTTTTCTCACAGGCTTTAGGTGAAATTGTAGTTAGGAGTTCAACCATGATTACTTATTTTAATAATATAAATTGATGTTTTTTGCCATTTATTTTAGTTTAAATTAAAAAGAAGTAACATGCGCACGATTTATTTAGGGAAATGAATATTCTATTGAAATTTAAATTCGACTTAGGGATGTTTGACTGTAGTTTAATACTCAGAGTGCCACAAATAGAGAGAGGCATTTCGCTTTCCGGCTCTGGCTCTGGCCTGTTATCAAAGCCTTTGCCATCGTCCTTGGCGCTGCGTTCTTTTCAGATAAAGAGAGAGAGAGAGAGGGGGAGAGGGAATTAATAATAACAACTTTTTGGGGAAGTTCCAGCGATAAATGGGGGGTGGTGGGGTGTTGTGTGGGTTTATAAGGTGAGATGGTTTTGTTTTTTCGGTTGGTAGAAGGGATTGTATTTCTTGTTTTTTTTTTGTTTAGCGAAATTCTATGGACTATACTATATGGTATATAGCTTAGCTCAATTTTTGTTTGTATTCTTAATTATTATTATTAGAAGCGGAAGCGTTCGATCGTCCGTTGGTCTAGTGTGTAATTTCAATTAAAAGTCTAGTGTTTATTTCCCAGCGAATCGTTCAGTGTGTGTTTGTTCAAACGAGTTGTGCTCTTTAAACACTTTTTGGTTTATGATCGATCATCCGTCTTTTGCATATTGTTTGTTTTTATTTTGCGTTGTTATTTGCCCCCTCAAAAAAAAAAAAAGCAAAAAAGAAAAGATAAGAAAAAACGAAACAAAATTTGTAATATTCTTTTTTTTTGCATAATCTTAGTTAGTTGTAATGTTAAATGTCAAGCGGTATAATCTACGTAAGAATAATATATAATGTGTAATGTCTTTTTTAGAACTTGCTAAACTCTAGCAATTAAAACATAGCCTGTAATTAACAATAATTAATTATAATAATCAATAACAGTTCATGCAGATGAAACGTCAATAAACAATAAATTATATAAACGAAATCAAGGGTGTTATTCTTACTTTAAATTATAAAAAATGGATTAAACTTAAACCAATTGTTTTCGATTTGAATATTCCGCCTAGGAATGGCCACATTTCGATAACCAGTCTCGATATGTTTCGATATCATGGTGTACTTCCTCACAGTGTGGTGGGTTTTTAACGGTGGTCTGGTTTTTTCAACAAACTCAACAGTTGGCGCGCGAATTGACTGGTGAATGCAACTTTTTCAATTTTGCATCCACTTGGGCGATATATTATAATATATTTCATGCGTAAATAACGTAAATCATTCGAGTAAATTTAAATAATTAAATAAAACGATTTTAAAAAGGTTTTAATGGAAATATCGACAATTTTTAGAGTTTTAATGCCTATTGAAACTATGTTTCACGTTCCATATTAATTAAAATGTGTGCATTTTATAAACTCCATTCTCTTGGACAATTTAGATATATCAGGTATTAAAAATATTGAAAAACTACCAAGATTATTGATATTTGCATGGTTCAAAGTAGAGTGCATTTCCCCAAACTTCAATCTTTTTTCATATAATAAATTCCAAGAATTAAAAACCAACCTCATTTGATTAAAAAAGATTTCCAATTTATTTAGTTGAGTCTTAAACTTGTAAATTACATTTTATTCAAAAATAAAGATTAAATACAACTACAGCGAAAGGACATTAAAATGCATTTTGGGTCCAACCAAAGGACAAAACGCTTTCAAGGGCCTTTCGGCCCGACCGTAAATAAAGTAAATAACATATATAGTAGATAAAGTAAGTATGTTACAGCAATACTCGTGTGCCGTGTTAACGTGCTAAAGTTAGACCTTAATTTGGTACCACTCGTTAGACGAATCCGTCAGTCTCTGGGGTCTGGGGTAGGGCAGGGATCTGAGGCGGGGAGGGATGATCAGTAGACCCGGCCGTAGGGCAGGGCATTGGGATAGTAGGGCATCAGGAATTTGCCACCGAAACGCGGCTGCGACTGCGCCGACTCGCTGCTGGAGGAGAACATCGAGGTGCAGATCTCGTTTCGATCCCGATGCAGCCGGCTGCTGCTGTTCGAGGCACTCGTTCCGCCTCCGCCGCCACCGCCGATGCCCAGTCCCAGGCCAAGGCCCAGAGTCAGTCCGGCGCCGTGACGACGTTCTCGGCGACGCGCTCGAATCAGCGAAAAGATGGCCACCACAACGGCCACCAGGAAGATTAGGCCCAGCACGCAGAACGAGATGGCCAGCTTGGAGATGGACAGGCAGAGGGTGCCCTCGCCGGGCAGTGCCTGGGCGCGGACATGTGGCGCATAGTCCTCACCTGGAATCCAAACTGATTAAATACCAAGTACCAAGTACCAACATGGGAAAGTTGCAAGATGCAATGGTTCGGCATGCGTGACAGGCACGCACTCCGAGTCCCAATCACCCCTAGATATCTCATCCTTACCGCTCATGTTGTGGCGCCTGTCGTACCGCAAGCGGTCCACCTCGATTTGGGGTGCTGTCACGGCCAGCGAATTGAATACCTCGATGCGTGCCAGGTGCTGCTCCGCACTCAGTGCCGGCGGTGGTGTCTTCTGGCGACAATTTAGCTGCAATTGAAATGGGGGAGCAAGAGCGGAAATTAGTGAAGATGGGACATGGTGGCAGGGTGGCGGTGCCGCTGCAAATTGGAGTTGGTTCACACTCGGTGCAACTGGCAGTGAGGGAGGCATCGCCGTGGGCTTAGGCGGTGGCGGCTCCAGTTGGCTGCCTTTCGGTGCAATAACCACATTAATTAGTTGGACGCAACAACACGCTACGCTGGGCAACAGCAGCAGCAGCAACAAGAAGCGGCAGTGGCAACACTTTCGTTTTCGTTGCAATTAATTGAGATGCATGCGAGGAGCAGTTGGCTCTTTAAGCCGCCCAGTACACAGTAAACAAAAGTGTTTACCCTTTAAATGGTAATAAAAAACGGAAAAGCTGGAGGTGATAGGAGCCTCCAGTTGGACATTCATGGCACATTGATAAACAAAATAAACATAAACTAATAATCATATATCTGTCTGTCTTTTAGAGATATCTAGGAAATATTTAGCTGCGTTTTTAGCTCCAAATAAACAGGAAAATAGACAGCTAATTATTTATTGTACAAACAGACACTGCAGGTATATGAGTTTCCGAGAGGAAACTGATTGAATTGCTGGCTAATATTAAGCAGATCTTTCTCCCTGTGTGTGTGGCTATAGCATTTAACATATAGTATAGGCATCTTGGTGGTGGAACACTCACTGTCGGACACTTCCCCTTGCAGAGCTGCACGCCACAGCTGACATGTAGGCGCTCGCGGTCCGGGAACTTGAAGGCGGGAAATGTGGCCGCAAATGTTCGCTCCACTAGGTCTTCCTCGAGCTGCTTGGACCATCCCTCCTCCGCTGGCCGGTGGTCGGTGTGCAAAGCGGGCATTACCTGTTGGATGAAGATGTTATTATGGATGTTATGATGGGTTATTAAAGAATTCACAGGCCTACTAACTATAAAGTACTGCTTGAGAAGGTATTTGGCTTTTAAAACCTAAATTCTTCTTTAAAATACAATCATACTTATAAGCAAGCTTCTTTTTAAAGTTAAAATACATTTATAATGCAAATATAATCTATATAAACTTGAAATACATTTACTATACAAATTCTTTTAATTAATAAACAATTTTAATAGTTAACTCTTAACACGTTTCTTTCCATATCTTTGGGTTTTCCTTTCAGGAACACCTTAATTACATAAGATTTTATAAGATATATAACTCCCAGAACCAGAACTCTAACTCTATTATATATATTTCAGAACGTAATGGGTCAACGCATATTATGTCACCAGGGGATGAACCTGTCTCCCGTTGCGGTCGCTGTCCCTGAACCTGAACCTGAACCTGACCCCAAGCCCAAGCCTAAAGAGCCAAACCCATAGACCAAACCAGTTGGATGGCCCTCTTTTTTATTGCCGGTTATACAAAAATTCGGGTGACAAAACAGGCGGATCACACGCCGCATTTCGGTCATTTCCGCTACGTGAGAGTACACGAGGTGGGAGAAGGTAAGGTAAAGAAGGAAGCGAAGCCAACGTCATGTGGCCAAGTTCAATGACAACACAAACCAGAGCCACAACTGGTGCATAGAGCCCTCCTATGTAGTATTGTAGTGCCCGCCCGGGTTTGCATATGATGCATGTGCGATGTCTGGAAACAGACGTATGGAATTACAAGACGCTGCCGATTTGCATCTCGCCATTGTTGGTGGTAACTAAACAAAGACGAGGAAGCCAGTTGGGTTCCCAAAACCGAAGTTTATATACTCTTTTATGTAAATAACATGAAATGTAGGTGGTTGGGGTGGAAAAACATCCAAGTTGATTGAGTTAAAATCCAATTTTTCATATAAAAGTATAGAAAACTCTGGATTATTTTCCAGTTCTAGAAGGTAAGCCTTTGAACTCAATGTAAAGCTAGTTAAATATTTTTTTAAACAAATTTAAACCATATAATTTAAATAGAGAATGAAGAGTCTTTACATCCTTAGATTTATAAGAAAGATTCTTCAAGAGATTCCCCTAAGTAGCCGCCGATTAATGAACTCTCTTGAAGAAAGAGTAACAATACTCTCCGGAGAAGTGTTCGGAAGACAGAGGGCCTGAATCCGGAGACCCCTTTTGGCACGTTGATTAGCTGAGACAACGCCGTCGTCTAGTTTCAATTTACACGCCCAAGCACGTGTTTCCCCCATGTGTGTGTGCGGGTGTATCTGTTGGATGCGAAACCTGAGACAATAACGAGAAAAAGCAAATTGCTGCGGAAGTTCAAGCGAGTTCACGTGTGTAGAGCAAAGATTGTTAAGATGCAAACCGTGAATTGCAGATTGCAGAAAAGGGGCTTCCTTCAAATCCTATGTCTGGGAAATTATATGAAAATAATCGCCAGGATATCTATAGTTATTATTATATATAAAATTTAATATTGTTAACATCACTTCACGCTCTGACTGGGACCTCAATTAAACCATTATTAGGTCTTAAATAAAATTTATAAATTTATTAATGTGCGATTAATGTGCATGTAAATGCAGAAAATAGGCTTCCTTTAAATCTTATGTCTGGTAAATAATATTAAAATAATCGCCAGGGTATCTATGGATATATTTTATGCAGCTTAGGGAAATATTGTTTAAAGCACTTCAATCTCTGACTGGAAACTCAATTATACTATTATAAAGTTTTCAATTAAATTTATTAATTTATTAATGGGCGAAAAAAAAAACTATCCAGCGTGTAAATGCAGAAAAGTAGCTTCCTTTAAATCTAATGTTCGGAAAATAATATCAAACAAATCGCCAGGATATCTATAGTTATATTTATTATTTCAAAATCACTTCACGCTCTGACTGGGATCTCAATTAAACTATAATTAAGTTTTTAATAAAATTTAAAAATGTATTAATGTGCAATAAAAGCTATCCAACATGTAAATAAATCTATAATGAAAGCTAAAATAAATAAGGTTCTGTTTAGGGTATTTTCTTCTATAAAATAAATGGTTTATTCTCCCTTAAGGGAATTCAGACTTTACTTTCTTCATAATTATCATGCCAATTCGTGCACAGCAGTCCCAGGATCGATAACATGCATGGGGTTCCCAGGGAGTCCCAAGGACCGATAACGATAACGTCTCCTCGCTACCTCATATCTCGCAATTAACGGTTCTTGCACCGCGCCTGCACAGTGGGTCACATTCTAGAGATTCTGTGCCAGAAAGTGGGTCACCATCAATCGACGACGACGACGACGACGACTGGAAAAGACAAAAGACCACAGCCGAGCCGGCTTTTATTTCACTTTTCCTCCACGCTCTGACCCAGAAGTGTTTCTAAACCAAACAAATCAACCTGTGATGGGTGTGCGCATAAATTTGCAATCCAGCAGCAGCACCAGCAGCAGCACGCTGCCGAGGTAAAAAAGCCAGGTGAGTAAGCCAAACAATAAACAAACGCGAAGGAAAATGAAATGTGCTAAAACGGAAGACGGCAGCAGCGCGGCAGCGGCGGTGGCGGCGGTGAACAATAAAACAAACATAAAATGCAAATGGTTTGTGCGCCTGCCTTCTTCTTCTGCTGCTGCTTCTCTCTCCCCGTTCCGTTAAAATAAAAACAGAAATTAAGCCGTGTGATTTTTCTAGCGCTATTTATACCCTGACCACCAAGTAAAAAAAAAAAACAAAAACAGTCAGCAAAAGATTTGTTTGACCCATTTAAGGCCCGGGGGCCGTGAATGAATGACATGTGCACAAAGCTGCGACGGCCGGCGACCAAAATGCAAATGCTCTGGCAATGGCATTGCCCACCGTTGCGGTGCACAGTGGGCCAGGGAGACAAATATATCAAACAGAAATTAAACTATTTAAAAGGATTTTAGGCCCTTGTTCCAAAAAACGGCATGTAAAATAAATATATCAGAATTTAAAGTATTAAAAGTAAATGAAAATGTAGAGCAACACAAAAAAGAAATCTTAAATATTATTATTATTTAAAAATAATATTAAAAAAGGAACTAATTAATAAATTCTTTAATGGTATTGTAAATATATTGTATTCGCAAAAAATAAATAAATGTCACTCTAGGAACAAGTTTTCACTAAGCTATAACACTTTTTTTAACCTATGGATATTAGGTTTAAAAATACAAACTTTACTATTTAATCTCTTGTTTTAATATTAAAGTAATCATTTTCTCGCTTTAATTGATCATTTGTAAGATCAAAATTCTACTTTAATAAAAAGGATTGGTTTTGATATTTTTTTGTTCTCAATGAAAATTATAAAAATATTCTAGATTAAGTAGCTAAGTTTGTATTTTTATTTTAGATTAAAAAGCTATGTTTGTATTTTTAAACTCAGCTACATAATATTTTCTTTTAGGTAAAAGACACAATTTCCTCTAATAAAATGACATTTTTTAAGATCAAATTTTAACGTTAATTAAAAGGATTGGCTTGATATTTTTTCTCAATGGAAATTGTGAAAATATTCTAGTTAAAAATACAAACCTTGCTAGTTAATCTTTAGTTTTAAGATTATAAAAAACAAATTTTCTCGCTTAAAATAGTATTTTTATGATCAAAATTCTAAATTCATAAAAAACTTTGGCTTGATATATCTTTCCCAAAAGAAATCATGAAAATATTTTAGTCAAAAATACAAACTTTGCTAGTATATATTTTGTTTTAAGATCAAAGTTACTTTGATTTGATTTCTCTCTTAAAATGGTATTTTGTAAGTTACAAATGTTATATTAATAAACACGATTGGCTTGATATATTTTTCTCAATAAAAATCATGAAAATATTCTAGTTATATACTAAACAAATCTGTTAAACCCCTTGGTGCCACTGTGCATCGTCCGGTGCTGATGAAGATAGTGGATCCCCCTCTCTGCCTCCGTTGGTGTTAAAGATGTGGTTGGGGGGGGGAAGGCAAAGGCAAAGGCGAAGGCGGAGATGGGGCAACAACCACAACAGGGGCACGTCAAAATGCTAAACGATAAATATTTCTATGTATTTCACTCTTGGCTAATTGTTGTGACCTCCTAATTTACTCAAGAAGAACACTGACTGAACTGAACTGAACAGAACCGAAGAGCTGGTGGAGGGGCCCCTGAGAAGAACAGTTCGCAGGCGTTACTGCTGTTATTTAAGTTAGTTTTTCCCCATTTTCTTAATGGTTTCTGTTCGGGGCTGCTTGGCTGGGCAGCGAAGACTGTTGGTTCTAACGATGATCGCGTAATTATGGCTAACAGTTTTTGGTTTTCAGTTGTGTTTTTTTTTTCAGTTCTTGCTGCCAAGCCTTGCCTCACATTTAATGTGTGACGTTGACGTCGACGGTGGTGCGGTAATAACTGTTACAATTTAATGAGGCGTCACTTCTGCTGCAAAGATTCCGATACATTTATAGATCGATAAGTAGTACAGAGATCAATCGAAATTTCACTTTCGCTGTTATCGAAAAAACAAATGCTTGAATTCAAACAAAGTTTAGGCTCTTAATTGGTCACTATTTTCCATGTTTTATGGCTTTCAAAGGCAGTTAAAGTTTGTGGCCCCTATATAAGAAAAAATCAGAATTACCATAAAGAATATAGGGTAGCTCGGCTCTGTCTAGGACTGGGCAGTGTCATAACCCTACTAGCTAATATATTTAGGAGTGTTCTTAAAGACATTGCCTTAACTTCCTTAACCTTTTGGTTAACTATTATTATTATTATATGTAAGACCCAGCTTAACTTGAACTGTGCCTAACCCATGCTACCCTGTAGAGATGTCGTCTATAAAAATGAAAGTTAAATGCGATCAATCGCTGAATCGCCCCATAGCATCAGCATCCAAGCTTTAATTAATGACTTTCCGTTGTCTCATCGCGTCTAGCTCTGGTTTCCTCTAACGGTTCGCCGTAGAATGTCGCGCCGCCGGCACTGGTTACGCAAATGATTTGGGAGATCGGTGATCCGAGATCCACAATCTTCCAAGCTCTTCCCCACTCACCTGCTCATCGATGGGACAGCCGCGGGCGTCTAGAAGCTGCTGCGTGGACTCGCCCAGACCGTCCAGTGCTGCACAGTCCACCACCCGCACTCCTATGGTGCCGGGAACTATGGCCCGCACCGTTAAAGTGGTGGCCACACCCACCTCCACCGAGCCAGAGCCATTGGGGCCGCCCAGCTCTAGCCAGATGCGAACGCGCGGCGTCTCCATGTGTTGATGCTGATGATTATGATGGGTCGTCGTCGTCGTCGTGGTTGTCTGGGAGTGAACAGCTGCAGCGGCCAGGGCTCGCATACGGGCATTCCTGCCAGGATCAAAGATCAACAAAACATGGAGGAGGGAATATAGGGAGTAAACGGATGGATTAACTCACCTCTCACGTCCGTGGTCCGGGCGCAGGGCTGGCACTGGCATGCCCATGGCATTGGCCGGCAGCTGGCAACGCACCGAGCTGAGAATGTCTGTGCTCTGGCGCAGCTTTTGCTCCATTTGGAGCATCACGCGCACCGTGTACTCCAGACTGCCATCCTCCAGGGGCTCTGCGCGCACCCCGCATCCCGAGGTTGGCAAGCGCAGCTGCAGACGCGTGGAGTCCTGGCCCCGCGAACGACACTCGAGCGGAAAGTCCTTGGCATACAGCAGGCCACGAAAGGGTCGACTCAGTTCCAAATGCATCTCAAGCAAATCCCTGCTGCAGTTCACTTGGAGTGTCTGGATCTGCATGGTGCTGGAGGAGGAGGAGGAGGAGGAGGCGGAGGCGGCGGAGGAGTTGTCGTTGATCGCTCTGGATGCCCAGCTAGCATGACACACAAACGGCGGCAGATGCAGCAATCCGATAACGGCCACCAATCGGAGCCACCACCACGACAGCGACGGCGACTGGCTGGGATTGGAGCAGAAGAAGAAGAACATGTTTCCGATTTCCCGTTTCTAACGCACGACCGACCACACCCGGGCCCCCGGGCAACCGACCAAACCGCAAAAGATGCCACTTGTCACTGGATTTTGCCAGTCGGACACCTGTTGTTGTCTCTGCTGGTGATGGTGGTGGTTCTGTGGCCAAGCCAACTCTTAATTGGCCTACTCCGAGTCCAAGTTCCGCGCTTAAGTTGGAGTTTGAGCCGCTCGTAGAGCCCCTCTTGCCTGCAAATGGGAAATGGAATTGCGGCTTTAATCTTTGGTTTCGAAATGCATTATTATTTCCACAAGAACTTTCAGTTTTTGTTTAACCCTGAATTAAGGTTTGTAAATATCAATAAATATATTAAACACAATTAAGAGCTGTTTTTGTGATTAAAATAATACTTTTTAGCCTGCTTATTTTATTTAAAGTAAACCTAATTCGTTTTCTTATATGGTTTGTACATGAAAATCTACAAATTGTTCAAGAAAGCTGACTAAATGTAAGGAATAAGTAACTTACTTGAGTTCCCACATTCTCTTATTAACAACAATTAATTTATTAAGTTCTTACCTTCTCTAATTAACAACAAAACAAGCTCCCAAAAACTCCCCAAATAATATAAATTCAACTCAAGATCAAGTCCAACTAGTAAGTATTAGTTTACAACTGGTTCAAATACAATTTGTCAACGTCTTTTTTTTTGGGGTATCAACATCAGGTGAAGGGGGTAAAGGAAAGGTGTACCATTTTTATGTAATTTATAATTGCCAAATAAGCGAGAGGCCAATTTCGGTTTGGAAGATGGAACCCCAAAAGCCCTTCCCTGTTTATATATATTCGCTGCCAATTCGTCGCCGAAAGCGGGTCAAGTTCCCATATTTGTTGATTGAGCTGATGCCACTGATGCCGCTGCCGCTTGGATCGAGCTGAGGTTGCAGCACGGCGAACAAATAAAATAAACAAATAAATAAATGCGATAAAGGCGCAGACACCGAGGCTTAAATCAACATCAGCTCAGCATAATGCGTTTGCAACTTTGCGTAATCTCCACTGGCCGCTCCACTGGCTCATTGTGGGCCTGCTGTATTTGTATTTGTGATTCCCATCTCTTATTAACTCGCTGCGAGGTATTGTAATCAGCCCAATTAACAATAAACTTTGTGAGTGTCAACAAAAAAAAAGAGCAGCCATTCGATGCCGGAGCTGGGAGTCCAAGACCAAGTCAAAGTCGCAATGTCTGCCCTTCACTCTTGTTGTGCCACCATTTAATCCGAGCTTAAATACCAAGTGTATCCTTTATCCTTATCCTGGCTTTATAAATTGTATTAACTAAAAGTACTGAGGTACTAATTCAACAATAAAATGATTTATTGATTAGTCAGCGAGGTTTCTTGCTTGAATACATGGAACATAATGTTTACTTAACATCTTGTGTTTGCACAATTTCTTGTGTTTTTTTTTATTCATTTTAAATCAGGCGACTAAAGACCTCCAAACTGCAAAAAAATAACATTATACAAATTATTTAATCGTTGATCTTTGTAAGAAATTGTTATTTTATACATAGGTCTGTGTTTAATTTTATAGTATTCGTTTGTATATTATTTTTGTAGGTATTTATTTTAGCTTAACAATGATCTGTTAGCATTGTATTTAAATTCGAACAATATGGTTTTATTCTAACAATATGGATAGATAGAGTAGGTTATAATTCGGACGATTCAAGGGATAAGTACATATTATTTAATATAACCCTAAGAGATACTTCAAAATACAGGATGACATTCCGAAATTTAGAATTATTACAAAGCTTGTTTCTAAATATTCTCCTTCGCCATGCTGGCCTATAATTTAATTTATTATTATTATCCTAACGCTACAAGTAAAGACTTATATTTATTGCGTTGGCCACGTTGTATATACTTTAATTAGTTTTGGCAATAATAAATTAGAAGGTTTTAGGTTTTTATAAAAAAAAATAAAAAAAATGCATACCTAACAATGTGTTCATCTATTTTGTCAAACTCTTTTCTTTATTTTTTTTACTTGCTTGAAAAAATAAATAAAATATTCTTTATGCTTACCATAACATTGTTTTCATTTAAAAAATATAATATATTTAAGTTAAAACAACAACACACACCCCTAAAAGGGTAGAGTAATTCAAATTCCAAGCCAAGCTTACCTTTAATTTTATGGTATCCTTACAAATAAATTAATTTATTAGATTTGTTGCCTCACTTTAGTTATTTAATGGATTTACATTAGCGTTTTTCTAATAGCTTTTTTCCAATAACTTTTTTCACAATTAATATTTAATATTCGCGCACAGCAAAAACAACATAAACACACACAAAAAAATCACGAAATTCTTGCTCAATTTTTGCGGTCAATTCAAATTACAAAAAAAAAAAACAGAAGGAAAAAAGCAGAAGAACCGCAATCCTCGTATTGGTTAATTATCAGTCACTACGCAGGCGCGCACTTCACACGCTCAAGTGCAAAAAAAAAAAACCGAAGAAGATATAAACAATAAGCAGCCAGCGACTCGACGAGGAAGACAAGCGCGCGCCACCGAGTGTGCGGATGCAATGCATGCCATGTTAGCCGACCGGGCCAATTCCAGAAGTTAGCCAAGTTAGTTAGTCGCGAGCGCAGACCGCAAGCGAGCTGGCAGGCAAGAAGAAGAGGCGCGGCGGTGGCGGCAACCAAAAGAAGACGATTCGGTACGCATGCGCAGCCACTTGGCGCGCTCCTAAAAATACTTTTTCAAATTTCGATTTCGATTTTATGCAGGCTATCGATAGAATAAAAAGCCAAAAACTTAACTCGGCTGCAGTTTGAATGCCTCATTAAATGACTTTTTTGATTTGCCAAATACTGGACTTGCCCAAAACAACGGTATTTTGCATACAGCCAGCTACGGTCACACTCTCGCTGCGTTGGAATTAAAAGCAAGCAAAAAAAAAAAAATAGAAAAATAATTAAGGAGCAGAACGCCAACTCCCAGAAATTTGCTGCTCAGCGAGAGACGAGGAACCGCCCGCTGCTATGAATGTGGACATGTCCGAGATAATTGAGTTCGAGATGGGCGGCAAGAGCGACTATTCGGACGACGACAATGACGGCGGAGGCGCCGCTGGCGGCGGAGCTGATGGCGGCATGGTCGGTGTTGTGGACAACGACGACGCCACCTACGTGGTGCTCGAGGGTCTGGGGAACGAGTACGACGAGGAGTTCCTCATCGTCAACGAGGACGCCACCACCGAGGGCGAACTGTTGATAGGCGACTGCCAGCTGCAGCAGCACCTGGACAACGGAATGCTCATTGCGTCGCGTGTAAAGTCGCTGCCGGCGAACGAGCAGGGCGGGCACTATGTGCTCACCGAGCTGCGTCTGTCCGAGATGGGGGAGCTGGTGGAGGAGGAGGAGCAAGAGCAGGAGCTCGACTACGCCTACATTTATCCGCCCAAGCAGGAGCAGTGCGACGATATGGACCTGGAGCCGGCGATGTCGCCGTCCCTGCCGTCTTCACCATCGCCGCCGCCTCTGCTGACGCTGCCGCCGCCGCCCTGCATCAAGCTGAAAGCACCCTCCTCCGCTTCGCAGATCGTCGTGCGGAGCTTTGGCAACCAGAACGACGACGGCGACAGCGTGAAGGACATTAAGCCCAGTGACAAGATGCTGGATGAGTTTAAGGGTCCGCGCCGATACATGCTCTTCGACGATCTGATAGCCACCATTGTCGACTTTGACGACGACCACACGCCAATCGTTGAATTCTCCATGATCACCAGCCAGTTGGACGAGAAGCTGCCGGTGGAGTGTGGCATCTGTCCCGATGTTATGCCCAAGTCCAAGCTGTCCAAGCACCACAAGACGCATTTGGTGCCCGGGACGAATCGCTACGCGTGTCCCTACTGCGCGGAGACGTATCGCGACTGCAAGTACCTGGCCGGGCATGCACGCCGCCACATGGGCATCCGGCCGTACGTGTGCGAGGTATGCACGCTGTACTTCTCCACCAAACAGGATCTGCGCGTGCACAACCAGCGGCGTCACCTGGAGAAGGAGCACATCTGTGAGATGTGCGGCAAGACGTTCGCCCAGAACACACAGCTGAAGCGGCATCGCGAGGCGACGCACGAGAAGAAGCGGCGCTTCCAGTGCGAGTACTGCCAGAAGGCATACTACAAGAACTTCTCGCTGCAGGAGCACATTCGCAACGTGCACATGGGCAAGCGGCGCATGCTCAAGTGCCCCTTCTGCGGCATGCAGTGCCGCGACGCCCACAAGATGGCCCGCCACCGCAAGGAGATGCATCTCAGCCAGGGCTCGTACGAGTGCCATCTGTGCCAGGAGGAGTTCACCGACATCAACTATTTCGATGCGCACAAGCGCTCCATTCAGTGCCGCAGCAACACACGCCGCTATGTCGGCACCAATGGCCCGCCGGATGGCAACGGCTCGGCGTCTGGTTCCGTTTCCGGCGGCCCGCTCGATGGCCACGATGATGACGAGGGAATGGGCATTCTCGAAGAGGAGTACGATGAGGATGCTGGCCTGCTGGTGGAGGAGGGCGATGAGGAGGCCGCCAACGAAGAGCACTACCTGAACGTGGCCCAGCAGCATCAGCAGTACGTCCAGATATCGGATTACAGTGACCAGCGTATAATGGTCACGGGCGTGGTCAACGATTGTGACGAGGAGGAGAACGATGATGTCGATGGCGAGGAGGAGCTGCTCACGGAGGAGCAATATTATAGCGCTGTCCAGCAGCAGCAGCAGCTACAGCAGCAGCAGCAGCAGCAGATGCATCACCATGTCGCTGGGGAACTTAACGACGAGCTGATATATGAGATCACCTTGAAGACTGAGGATAATTGAGTGCCGCTTCCCTTACCCCCTCCTCCCAATGCCCCATCCCGAATATATATAGCCCATAGTGTGCAGTTTGCGATTGTAAATATATAAATAATTGTATACATATTAATGCAATGTATGATGAATGTCTGGGCGAAGTAAAGACCACTCTTTTTTGAATCCGTCTCCCTTTCTCATTTGGTCGAATGCAACCCAGCGGCCGCCGAAAACGCAGGGCTGTATTCGAGGGGTCATCAGCGGTCGGAGTGCAACACTCGCCGGGTTGAGGATAGCTCCCGACCGAGCGAGGGGCTCGGCGGAGTCCTCTCATTGGGTCAGTGGGGGCATTTGGATTGGGAATTTTCCATTCGATTCCAGTTTGACATTTGCATGCTTGCGTGACGTCAGCAAGTTTGATCGAGAGCGAGAGGGAAGTAGCCTGGAACCCGCCAATGGATATCGATATCGATTGTCGCTAACCGATCGTTTTTGCTAGAGATGATCGTTCGTTTTCTAGCTACATTTAGAGCTAGATTGAAGCGGGAAATCATTTCTTATTACTAATATTAATATAATTAAGCTTTAAACTTATTTTATATAAGTATATTCTTTGTTAATTACTTACCTATATTATTTATACTTTAACAGCTTCAATATTACATTTTCATAGCTATAGCTAGATCTATTGGTTAGTAGCTATTTGTAATTGTTACGAAAACCAGAGTTTAAATTAAATTAATTAATTAATAAAACCATTTTCATTTCTAGATTAGACTTTGCATTATCTATAACATTTAAAAAGTGTCTTAACTCAAGAAACTATTTAAAAAACAATAATCAAATTCCCCTAAGGCTCCATTACTAGCCTTTTTTCAAGACCCCGCACAATATATTCCCGCTAACATTTTGGCCCAGGATATATTGGCATCACTGATGCAAGACCACAAAGTTTGGTAAATAAACAAAATGTTTGCCGGCAACGCAGGCGGAACTGGCCATGGCCATGGAAGCCAAGGCAACTGGGGGGGGGGGTTCCTTCGATCAAACTTCCCAGCCATCCGAGACCGAGCCCCGGCTCTAGAAACCAGTTGTGCCCCAAAATCCCCCAGCTGGAAGCAAATCCCATTGAGATCTCTCAGATATATCCAGCAGATATCACCCAAAGGAGATGGAGGAGCTAAAGCTAAAGCGGTGCGACTTCCTCAGCAGCAGCAGTATCGAGAAGGAAGAGGAGGAAGTGGCGGAGCCAGGACCAATGGATAGCTGGGAGTCCTTCAATGAGCGCGTCGACGGACTGATCCTCAACGAGCACTGCGACAGTTCGGCGAAGAAGCTGGAAGACCGGCGTCTGGAGATCCTCAATCGAGTGCGCCAGCAGTTCCGTGAAGCGCCCAAGGGCTCAACCGCGGAGCATGGTCCCGCGCAGAAGGCGCCCATCGAGCAGCAGCTGGAGGTGTCCGGTGAGGCTCTAGATGAGCTGGTGCGCTTCGGCAACGTACTGGTGACCAATGTCCGGGTGGCCAACGAGCGGCGCGAGCTGAATCGTCGCCTGTTCGAGGCCACACAAAAGAGCCGGGTGCAGGCGAAGCTGCAGGCCGAGAGCGTGGAGACAATGGCCCGGTTTGCAGACATCAAGGCACGCTGGACCGAGCTGGAGGAGATCAACGAGCCGATGATGCTGTGGGACCAGATCGAGGAGCAGAAGAAGCGCATCGCCGCAATCATGGGCCGCAAGGACGAGATGATAGCCGCCTGCCAGCAGGAGGTGAATCGCATGAATGCCAAGTACGAGTTCGATCGCGAGCGGCAGGCCCAGGATCTGTGCGGCCTGGTGGAGCGCGTGGACCACCAGGTGGAGACCCTGAAAGAGGCCTACAAGCAGCACCTGCTCCTGCTGCGTCACACCATCGAGGAGGAGCGCCAGATCTATGCCGTGGGCGCTGTGGAGAAGTGGCGCACCTTCTTCGACGCCATGAACGCCAACTTTGAGGAAAAGGCCAACTTGGTGCGGTCGCGCGAGCAGTTCTATGCCCGCCAGACGCAGCAGATCAACGAGTCGCAGGAGGAGCTGACCAAGAGCACCCGCATCCGGCTGGAAAAGGAGTGCGAGCGCCTGGAGCTCGAGCTGCGTCGCACGCGCGACAACGTGCTGATGAACTCGGAGAAGCTGGACTACAACTACGAGGTGCTGCAGAAGCGCAACGAGGAGAACGCCATCATCAATGGCCAGCAGAAGCGGCGGGTGGCCCGCCTTCAGGAGGCCATTGGGCGCACTAGGCGCGGCCTGCGTGGCCACTGCCTCACTGGAAAGCGGACCATTGCCCGGCTCTCAGCGGACATCTACAAGCTGCACGCCAACATCAACGACATGGAGGCGAAGGCGCATCAGGCGCGCCTCAACAACCGCGAGAAGTTCGATCGCATCTGGGACATCAACTACAAGGAGCTCACGGTCCTGGTTGACCGCATCTATCGCATCGATCGCACCATTCACGACCAGCAGCTGGCGCAGCCCTGGTCCCGGCCGGTGCCGCCCATTCCGAACATCAACCAGGCGAAGATGAGGCGGAACAACGTCCTGCAGAGGTTCGACATGCGGATCGGCCGGGTGCCCAAGAACCGGGTGCTGTCGAGTGGCGGTGGCGGCGGCAAGGGAGCCGCCTCCAGCGCCGGTAAGCAGCAGCGTCCAGACATCAGGGAGCTGCCGCCGGAGTCGCTGCGTCTGATGCGCACTCTCATTCGGCAGCTTTCCGATCGCGGTGGCTTCCTCATCGAAGACCGACTGCTGGAGATCCTGGAGCCGTACTCCGAAGCGGACAAGTGCCTGGTGCGCATGGACAACATCTTTGCGGCATTGCGTATCCGGCATCTGCGCGACGTGAAGGAGCTGACCAGTGTCTTCCTGCCGTACACCTACTGTCCCACATGCCAGCCGGAGGGCTTGAGTCCCAGCAAGTGCGTCGAGGTCTTCTCGCGGGATCGTAAGCCAGGAGAGCTGCTGCTGCAGCATCTCGACCAGAGCGAGGAGGAGGAGTCGTCGGAGCACTGCCACAACCATTACCTGGTCATGGAGCCCGCGCTCTGCCTGCACGCCATGAACCTCTTCACCGCCAAGATGCACAGACAGATGCACGAGCACGAACGCACCGGCAGCAGCCGGCATGTGGTGACTCCCAATCCGATAACGGATGTGGAGATTCGTGACTTCTGGCGCCAGTTCGCCGCCTGCTTCCCAACCGCCAAAAGCAAGCTGTGGAAGACCCTGGAGCACGGCCTGAATCACTATGTGGAGGTGCTCAAGATGAGGGTGCAGTACGATGCGGAAGTGGTCTTCTTGCGACGCCAGAACGAGGAGCTGCGCCACCTGCTCCAGAAGTTTACCGTGCAGATCTGAGCGAGGGAATGGGAATAGCCTCTGATTCCGATGCCTAAATCCCAGTGGAAATCTCACTTAATTGCTGTTCAATTGCGTTCGTAAATGAATAATATATATGCATATGTAATTGCACCTTAAGTCTTGACTTTTGACTTGGCCAGAGAATGTAGCAGTGGGCATGGGTGTGGGCAAGAGCTGTTCTGCTTGTAGCTAGATGTACTGAGAGCTAAAGCTTATCTGGCGATGATTAGGAAATACTATGTTTACAGGGTAACTTTTTACATTATAGTAAAAGTTGCTAAATATTGTAATAGCACACTATATAAAAAAATTAATAAAACTTTTCTTTCCAATAAATAAAAATACATCTCGAAAATTGCAGAGGAACTTATTTAATTGCATACTTTTTGACGCTTTTTGAATAGATTTAAATTCCATGACAATTACTAGAGTTCTTTATTATTTTGTAAAGTTATTTAGTTGTTAATGAATGGATTTGCTTACATGTCTTGGTAAATATTATAAATATTATCCAAAGATACAACATTTTAATATACAAAATTAATTGAAATTGTTATATTTACAAAATGTAAACAATAGGCTTTTAAAATAACGTTTTTTGAAAGCCATGTCCCCCAGGTAAAACGCTATAACTATGCTACTGTAGAGTCTGCCAACCTCACCTTGTTGATCCCGATTATAGTCATTATATAGCGCTCTCTCTGATTGTCAGGGGCGGAGATGATTGCACTGGGTAAGTGTCCATGGGTTTTTGTTTTTCAAGATTTTTAAGGTTTACAAGTTCCAACTTGTTTTCTGTTCTGGAATTTGCATATTTCCATAATTATTTTTTTTATTTAGATATGTTTTAATTTATTGGGAAGAAAAGTTATGTTTTTTTATACAGTGTGCTGTTAACTATGTTTAGAAACTTCTCCTTTAATGTGATTGTATATTTTTTTGTGTATACAATAAATTACAAACGTATTTAATATTTTCAAATGAAACAGAAATCTCTATGGATTTTGAAGGTCCCACAAGTGACCTACAAAATATAACACCCTAGAATTCTTTAAATATTTTATAATAAACAGAAATCGCTATGGATTTTAATAATAATTTAATATGCTATAAAATACAACACCCTGGAATTCTTAAAATATTTTATACCCTACTTTTTGAGACTGTTTATAAAAATGTTTAGAGACTGAGATTTCTTAGATTTGAAATCTCTGCTTGAATTATTACAAATCCATGGTAGTTGAAGAGCAATATATGTATGTATGATCTACCTGAGATCTGCTGAATGGAAACAAGTGCTCTATATATGTATGATCTTACTTATAGATCTTACTGTCCACCTCGAAAACGAGCAGTTAGTGCTGTTGCATTAAGCGTTATCAACGCAGCCCGATAAAGTTGCCTCGTTGGGCTTTCTATATATACAAAAAACCCAAATATATATATACCTACACATGTAGATTCGTGGACGGGTAGGAGGTAACGGTCGCCGGGGTTGACTGTAGGAGGAGGATCGTCCAATTGGCTCAAAGTGCGCGAGTCGCCGGCAGCGTTTAAAGTGCAAAAACGGCCCCGGGGACTAATCACTCATTTACGGCGAAACTTTATTAGACGGCATTTCGATAAAACAGCCAAAGAGGGGAGCGTCGTCACCTGCCTGCCTGCTTACCTTACCTGCTTTCGTTTTGTTTGATTCCATGGCCGAAACTACAAGCTATAACGATATATGTGTACTACTACATAATTAAACAAGGTGTAATCTTATCGACGCTCGGACTCTGGCGGCATTTGTGTGCGGAAGTCTTGGCCAAACGACGCAGTCGGTGAAACGGCAGCAAACCGGACGGAAGCGTAACCACCACCATCATGGGAGCCGAAGAACAGGAACAGGAAATGATGATGATGGGGAGTGGGAGTGTTGGCGACGTTGATCAGGGCAACAACTATGGTGTTCGCCTTGAGGATCTGCAGCTGTTTGCCCAACTGGAGGAAGGCCTCTCCGGCGAGTTGGAGCTGCTCAGTGCAGGCGCGGAATTGGATCTTCTGGAGCTGGTAACTGGGGTGAGTTGGGGGATCTTTTCACAGTTCCTTTTCTTTGGCTGACTATTATATTCCACTAATTAGGCCATTCAGCAGGGTGATAAATCGAAGTCGATGGGTATATCCCAACCGGAGCAAAGGTCCACCAAGCGCAGACGAGGGGGATCCTCGGGTCCAAGCCAGGAGGGTCACACCTGCGACGTGTGCGGCCGACGCTTCTCGGAGGCCTACAACCTGCGCATCCACAAGATGACCCACACGGACGAGAAGCCGCATGTGTGCGGCGATTGCGGCAAGGGGTTCCGGCAGCTGAACAAGCTGCGCATCCATGCCGTGACCCACACGGCGGAAAGGCCGCACAAGTGCGATATTTGCGGCAAGGGATTCCGATATGCCAACTATCTGGCTGTCCACCGGCGACTGCACACCGGCGAGAAGCCGTATCCTTGTCTGGTCAATGGTTGTACCATCTCCTTCCACTCCATTCACGCCCGGCGGATCCACAATAAACTGCGACATGCTAAGCAAGCGGATCCGGATGTTGAACTGCCGTCGCTGGAACAGCAGCCACAGGAGGACACAGAGACCTCGACCACCAACTCCACATCCTCGCTTAGCTTTACGTGTCCCGTGTGCGGGCGTGTCCTCACGGATCAGTGCTACCTGAGCACCCATCTCAAGCGTCACTACAACCAGCGCGACTTTGCCTGTCCCCAGCCGGAGTGCGGCAAGAGCTTCTTTAGCGCCTCGGAGCTGAAGCACCACCAGATCGCTCACTCCCAGGTACGACCCTTTGCCTGCCCACTGTGTCCGGCGAGATTCCTGCGGAAGTCCAATCACAAGCAGCACCTCAAGGTGCATGAGCGTTGAGAGGGGAGAACGATCCCCACCAGGAGAGAGATAATATAACAGAAAAGTGATCTAAAAAGTTATTTTAACTGAAAAGCAATGCTAGGAAATGGATAATCCCCTAGAAACTACATACATATTGGGAAACTCTATGCATTCCACTGAAAAACAAACCAATTTAAGTCATTAACTACTCGAGTTTAAGGTCGTTTATCCCCCAACTACTTCCTTCAATCCATCTCAAGTCCATAGTACTCAAGAGATCGGCTCGGGGTAGCTCCGCCTATGTGTGCTCGCTCGATCGCTTTTGTTTAATATTATAAGTGTTTATTTAAATATACGATTTGTGTTTGTCTTTATCTTGCATGCTTGCATATTAGATATATGTATATATTTTCGTATTTATACTCTTTAAAGTTACGGGTACGGGTACAGGGTTGCTGCTGCTGGTTCTGTGGTTGTTCTGTGCTGTTCTTCGATCGATCAGATCCGAGGATCGTCGTCGTCGACTGACTGTGCTGCCGTTGTTAGCTCTTTCTCGCCCTCTTTTGCCTTTGCTTTTTCACTTGCTTTTGTGTTGTTTAGAGTTAGCCATAACTTAAAGATTACATTACATTATTAGCTGATTAAGCCGAAAGGAGGGCGGGTCGGGTGGCGGAAATACAAAACAAAACAATGTCGCATCACTGAGTAATTCAAGACAACAACATAGTGTAGCAAATTAACACAACAGAATCTAGCGTTCGCGATCGTTTATTCGATTGACTGCCAATCAGGACCAAGTGTCGTCTTCTTCCTCACTCGAAAAAATTAAAATAAAATAAAAAAAAACACAATAGACAAGACTTAAAATTATGTTACGCCTGCGATTGCGCTAGCCAAAACTGGCTGTTGAGCGGCACATTAACGCCTGCTATTGCGCTACCCAACACTGGTTGGTGAACGCCTGCAAACGCTCTAACCAACACTGGCTGTTGAGCGGTACAGTTATGTTATTTTTGGTTTTAACAGACAGAACAAAAAAAAAAGCACAGAGCTTGAAGTAATAATAACAAAAGAATATACGCGAACTTAAATCGATTTTGGGCTCCGTTAATGGTCAGGATAAGAAGCTAGCGAATTTCGTTACATATATATTGATGACTTAAGATCTAGACACAAGAAAAACGAGCATTTGCCAAGCAAAATCCGATTTTACGACCGGCAAACCATATTGCATTTGGTATTCAGATACAAACGCCGTAATTGACACTTGAGCTATGTATGTTTCGAATCGTTTCGACTATATCTCTCTCTTACAATAAATGCAGTTCTGAAATGGGACTTGGTTTGCCCTAGGCTGGTGCTCGAAATTTTGCCCGACAAGTGCTTTTTTGCATATACATATATGTATTTTAACGGATACGACTACAACTAACGAGAGCTGATCATGCTGCCTGGACTCTGTCCGACTACGCTCCAACTCTGACTCTGTTCGAAACACACACACACACTCACACGTACACGCACACACACATACTGGGCGAAGAGGCTTTAAACAACCATCGTCTGTCGATCCAGTGGAGGTCCTTGCGTGATTCGTTTCATTCTTTCTCTTTCTTGGTCTTATGTACATTTGCAATGTATGGTATATGGTATATGGTATATGGTATATGGTCTGTGTCTGTTTCTGTGTGTCTCTGTGTGTGTAAGCTTCAAGCTTGATAAATCCCAGTTTCTGTTTTCCGCTCCTCATGCTCCTCATTCCTGTTCCAAATCACCGTTATTTGTTCCTTGTTTTGCTTCTTTCTCAAAGAATTTCGACGCGTGGCGTCGCAACTGTCGCTTCCAGCGCTTACCAACACTACCAACACTATACTACACACAGATTTTCAGGGGTCTCTCTCGGTCTCGATTATTTCCATTCATTTGCAATTTGTGTGTAAAAAGTGTGTAAAATGTTTCAAAAAAATTGTTCTGGAGCTGCTCCACTAATTTCTCGATCGAAAACCGTTACTCTCCTCCTACGCAATATATAGTCCTAAACTTGTAACGCCAAATACACGCTCTCTCTCTCTTTCATATCTCTCATATCTCATATATAATATATGCTTGTATATATTCCACATGTAAGTGTGTGTGCTCTTTGTATATAGATATATATATCTGTATCTGAATCTTGTGTTTTTGTTTTTGTTTCAATTACGTACTCGTATGTAATTTGCCTGAACTTATTTCATATGTGCTCTCAGAGTTTTTCTTGGTTTTTGTTTTGATCGAAATCCAAGCCGATTTGAATTATTTTCGATGAAAGCCCAGCTCAAGTAACGCTGAAGGGGGAATTTTCACAACTTTTCCTCGATTTGTGATTTTTCTTTTGGCGTTTTTTTAGATTACTTTCCTTAGAGCTACAGTGTGAATCCAACAAGATATTATGTATAATTTGTGTGCTTTTGTCGCATTTTTAATCTAAGCCGCAAAAACTCTGTCAAATCTGTTCTGAACTTTAATTTTTGTTGTTGTATTAATGGCGGAATTCAACCCAATGCAGACTAATCACATTAAAAATTCTATCAGAAAATAAAACAACTAACAGAAGCATAAACTTATACCCTCTTTCCACAGATATCCATCCACCTTCCATCCACATAAGGTTTTGCCGTTCGTTGTCATCTAATTTATTTAAATTTAATGCCAATAATATTTGACGCATCCTGAGGTTTTTTTGTTATACACTAGCCAATATAATTGGTGAATTGTTCATTTTAGACTGACAGTATCTACTTTAACCATGTTTGTTTATGTTTTGATGAGCCACAGCTGTTGGATCAGCTGTTATCGGATGGTGGACGGTGGATGTGCTCAGTGGGAATCGCAGTTTCACATTTGTCAAATATTCCAATTGTTTCACACGGATGGATTGTGTGGGAAGAGGGCCTTAATTTAGTTTTGGGTCATTAGGTTGGGTTTTGGGTATACTTTAAAACTTTTAAAAACATTTAAGAATATTTCTTTAAAAAAAAACCTAAAACTTAACTTCCGCTAATACTAAAAAAGTTCAAATCAGACCTGGCCCACAGAATATTCCTCTCTTCTTCAGTGTTACTTGCCAGCTCTGGGTACTGGGCTTTCATCGTTCTCTTTTAGGGATTCTTTCTTCTAAGCTCAGCCGCATGGAGGCCTTCACTTTCTTTCGCGCGCTCCTTTCCGGCGCGGGTTAACTTGGAGGGTAGGGAGGATATTGAAAACCGGAACCGGAACCTGCCGCACGCGCGCTCCTTACGACATAGAGCTGCACGGCAGCCGCGGCGATCCCATCTGCGTGAGCACACGGTCCAGCCACTGCAGCGGCCCGTTCAGATGCAGTTCAATCCAACAGGGGGTCGAGGTGACCGTCTGGCGGCGATATTCGGCGCCCCAGCCCTTGACGAACGACATGCGGATGGTGCACATGCGCGTCAGCTGGTAGACGGCCTCGAAGCCCTGCGACACCGACTGCGACAGCAGGGCGGCAAACTCCTGATTGTTGAAGATCTTCAGATTGCAGCCGGGCGGGATCTTGCAGACGGTGGCCGGATGCCAGCCGTAGCGCTGATTACAGTTGGGGCTCTGCACGAATATGGACGAGTCGCTGAGGCACTCGGCAAACACCTCGCCGCCAATGTAGTAGAGCCGAACGCCCTTCCCGATGTGCCGGCGCGTCTGCTCGACCACCTCGTTGCGGTTGACGTTGGAGAGCAGGCCCAGGCAGAAGCGCTCCGAATTGGATGGGTCGGTAAAGCCGTCCACCGTGATCGAGGGCTGCGAGGCATGGAAGGTCTCGCCGACACGCGTGTTCAGCTCATAGTAGGAGATGGAGCACCAGAAGGCCGGCTCGTGGTACATCACCGGCGCTGCGTCGGCTGGCGGCGTTAGACGCGACATGTTCATGTTGTCGTTGGGATCGATGGGGTCGCCATCCTCGCTCATGTAGCCGGGCGGCGGGGTGCCCGTGTTGGGAATGCTGCTACCCACACTGAGCACGCTCGATTGCGAATCCATGCTTTGGCCGAAGGACAGCTGCTGCTGCTGCTGCTGATAGGAGGCGGTTGACGACGACGATGAGGAGGAGGCACCGCAGGCGCCGCTGGCACTGGCGGCGGAGGCAGGCGTCGAGCCGGCGGATGAGACGGAGACGGGACCTTGGCCGCTGCCGCCCAATTCCATGTACTGCGGCGGACTCAGCGATGCGCTGCGGATTATCGCAGCATTGTAGTCGGTGTTGTTGGGTATCTGGTGCGTATGGTTGTCCAGGGGATAGTCCACAATGGAGTCGGGCGGCGTTGGCAGCGACTTGGGCACCAGGATGGACAGCTCGATCTTCTTGTAGTGATACGGATTGATGCAGATCTCCTCCTTGCGCAAATGGAAGGCGTACTCGCAGTGATCCAGCGGCTTTAGTTCATTCTGCGACTGCAGATCCGGCCAGCGCCACAGGCGGCAGTAGATGACGTGCGGCAGACCCTTGCGCAGATGCTCGCCGGCGGGTGCTGGCTTGCTGCGCGGCACCGTCACGCACCGCGTCTGGCAGTTCTGTGTGGAGATGGCCCGCTCTAGCTCCTCCAGCTGCGAGTTCTTCTTGATTTTCTTCACCAGATTCTTGACGGCCTTCTCCGACCACTTGCCCTCGACGCTGTTGTCCTCGCTGCCCTTTTTGAGTGCTAACAAACGCTTGACCACCTGCGGGGTGAATGGCAACATCTCAGGATGTCGTCGGCGGGGGCGGGGACGGGCTCGGGCTCGGCTGGTTCCTGGTGGGCTCCGGGAACTGGAATGCTTCCTCCTTCCTGTTCCGGCTTGTGTTCTGTTTCCTTTTGTGGCTGCTTTTGCTCCTGCTGCTGCTGCTCCTTGCTGCTTGCTGCTCCTGCTTGCTGATTGGACCGTTCGCCTGGTCTGTCTCTGGAATAGTGGCATTCGTTTATTTGTTTGTGCGTGCTGCGGCAATTAAAACCTGATAATTTGCATGCATGTGTGTGGTGATTTCTAGAGCGGCTGGCTGGATCTGATAATTTTATTTGTGATAATTGCCAGCGCGCGCGTGTGTGTGTGTGTGTGTGATTGGTAATCTCTTGCCTATTTCTTCCACTTCCCTTCCAGTATTGGAATCTCAATCTCTCAATCTTCCCATGCAATCGTCTGTGACTGTGCGTCTGTGTGCGTAGGTGTGTGTGTTCTAAGTCCAGGGGCGCATCTCGCGGGCTTTTGAAGAAAGCGTTTAACTCTTACTAATACTAATACTAATGCCCCTTGCTAGAGTGTTATCTAGGAAAGCTCCCCTACACCCCGCCCGCTCTCTGCCTTGAGTGTCTGTCGTTGTTGTGGTCCCAGCAAGGTCAAATGTCTGAGTTTGCAGACGCTTTTGAGTTACAGCAGCCGTTAAAAAAAAGTCGAATAACAATATATTACTAATCTGTGGGCAGTTTGGAATTTTCCATCTTATCGCAGGCGGGGCAATAAATTACCAAAAAAAAAAAAAAAACAAACACGATAATAAAATGTGCATTGAAGGAAATTGCAAATACGCAGACACGCACACACACACACGCGCGAGTTTTTGAATGTATCCATGTATCCCCATACCTGTACAACGGTACCGGCAACGAGCTCCCTTGCTGCTCCTGATTCTGCTTTGCTCTCGCTCTCTCACACGGCCGCCGCTTTGGAGCTGGATGCACTTAATGCGCTGCGTTGGTGGGACAACGGGACCCAAATGGCAACGGCAACGGCACCGGAACCGGGCGCACAGCACATCAAGGCGAAGGAGACGAGGGGGTCTGGTCGGAGGGGGGGGTATGTGTTGGTGGCCACCGTTTTCAATTTGTGTATATCTTGTGCGCGCGCCAGAAAGTGACAGCTAGAGACACACACACACCACACAACACAGCCACACCGACACGACGCACACGCACACTCGCACTCGCACGCACGCACACACTCACAGTCGGAGACAGAACAGAGAATTTTTATTTTACGCTCCTTGCCGTCTGCTTCTTCTGCTGACCTTTCGCACTTTGTGGATATACTTTTCTGGTCCCCTTTCCACCGCCACAGCTGTTTTTTTCTTTTTCTTGTCCGCTCCTCTCGTTTTCCGATTCCGATTGCCTAAGGCCCGTCTTTCACGAACGAGATATATTGCCTGATTTTCCCAGTTTTCACTGACCACACGAAATGATTTTCTGTTGCGTTCCGAAGAAACCACACTGTTTTTATTTTATACGCAGTTTTTCGCCTCCGCTGGAAGAATTAGAGGTGCAGAAACATCGAGTGGCCCATCGATAACATCGATGTTTTAAGAGCATCGAAACCATCGATGTTTCGTGAGCACAATCAAGCGATTTGAATTTTAGGCAATCGATGCATGGACCTGTCTGGTCACATTTGAACAAAAGTAATAGTTTTTATTCATTTTAAAACATCTATGTTTCATCGATGTTTATTTTTAATTATATTATATGATCAAATGGGTTATTTATTGATTTATGATATATGTTTTTTGTTATATTTATGGTATGCTATTTTTCCCCTAGAAACTGCGAGTGATTTATAGAAGAAATTGGTAGTTCATGTCGGCGAAATTATGTCGTCCCCCCGTCAGAATTGCATTTGTTATTCTTCCTTAAATTAATGCAAGCCACAACGTAGTATCATAAATACTAGAATACCTTTGAATTTGGCAGATTTATTTGATTTACTTTTCGGTAATTGTCAAGTGTTGTTGGGAGGATGAAGTCGAGTCAGGTGCGCGTGACGCGCCAGGATTTCTGCAGCGCCTGCTTCACCAGCTCGTCGGGCGAGGGCGTGTCGAAGCGGAACCTCTTCACCTGGCCGCCGCCGTAGTCCTCGCGGGCGCACATCTTCAGGTGGCGCCGTTCCAACAGTGTTATGGCGAACTGCAGTTGCGGCTTCCGCGGCTCTGGATAGCCAACGACGGTGTCCAGCATACAGGCAATGGGACCGGGCCGGGAACCTGGTGGGGGCACTGACGCAGCAGCGTCCTCGTCTCGTTCCTCCCCGCGCAAAGAGTGCCTGCTGGCCAGAATGCCACCGGAGAGGACCGGACTCTTTCGCACCGTATCGCAGGGGTTGAAGGGGATGCTGAAGTGCTCCTGGCTGGCCGCCAGCTTCTCGCGCGCCTTGCTTGCCGCCACCTTAGGGGGGCCATCCATGCTGCCGGGTATCACTGTGCACGTGAGATCGATCAGCGGCGACTGAGGCGTCTGTGTCTGTGTGGTCTTCATGGCCTTGGCGGCTCTGTCGCCACCGTCGTCGTCGTTGCGGAGCTGCAGCTTACCGACGCCCCGCTCCAGCTTGGCGAGGAGCGGGATGTTCAGCGGCTCACCAGTCGCTGCTCCAAGCTGGGGAATCACGAATCTAGGTGGCACCACAACCCCGGCTGCTCCTTTGGCCGCTGTCACCTCGCTTTCCGATTCCAGACGCCGGCGACGAATCTCGTTGAGCAGCTGCTGGTTGTGAGCATCTGTCGCCTGGCGGGAGCGCTCCTGGGCCACTAGATCATGGGGCTGCTGCTGCTGCTGCTGCTGGAGCTGCAGCTGCGGAATCCTCAGCTGTGGAATGACGAATCTGTGGCTGTGTGACTGTGTCGTGTGTTTATCATTGCTGGATTTTGACGAATCGCTGGGATTCTGGAGGCCGAACTGTTGCTGTATCGTCTGGTGAAGGGTCTGCGTTGGGTTGGATCCCATTTTTGCTAGAAATTTTTAACGTTTTCCGTTTTTTCCTCGGGTTCTCTGTTTGTTATTGTTTTGTTTCTTTGTGTGTTTGTTGTATCTGTGTGTGATGACGAAGGTTTCGCGGTGGAGCTGGGGTTGCAGGGTTGCCAGGGATTCTGCATAGTTATCAACTAAAAATTCCATATTGCAAGGAAAGTCAATTAATTATAAATAAAATAAAATATAAAATGCAATTGCATAAATATTGGTAATTTGTTAAGATAAATTTATAATTTTATATGCACTTTTCTTGAAACAGCTTAATAATTCTATGCAATATTAGAGTTTCGATAACTCAGACAAGTTCCCTAAGAAGCAGTGTTGGAAAACACTGCCAGGATTCGAATGAAGCCCGCCAACTTTAAGTTTAAAAGGATTTCTTGCGAATTATAGAATAAATTTTATCTTTATAAGGATAACCCTCCGCCTCAGCTTCTTTGGGTGTGAGTTTTATTTATAAATATTTGTTTTTTTTGGAACAATCGTGTGGAAAAAAAAATGCAATTTGATCGCAGATCCTAAGGTAACCGTGCCGCCCTTAGACGTGATCCAGCCGGCAAATGGGTCCCTCCTCGACCATCTTCAGGTCCACCTTGGGCCCAACAAGATCCCGAATGTTGTTGATCCCGTACTTGATCATCGTGGGCCGCTCCAGCGACAGGCCCCACGCAATCACATTCACATTCTCCGGTAGACCCATCGGCAGCAGCATCTCCGGACGGAAGACGCCCGAATTGCCCACCTCGATCCACTTGGCCAGGCCGGGGTGGTAGCAGAAGATCTCCATGCTGGGCTCCGTGTACGGATTGTAGGCGGGCTTGAACTCCAGCTGCGTGATGCCCAGCTTGCGGAAGAACTCGTACAGCGTGCCAATCAGATCGCCCAGCGTCAGGCCCACGTCGGCGATCACTCCCTCCACCTGATGGAACTCCGCCAGGTGGGTGGCGTCGAGCGTCTCGTTGCGGAACACCTTGTCGATGCTGAAGTACTTGGCCGGCTTGAAGCCGCCCTCCTGGTTGGCCAGCTTGTACAGCATGCGGGCACTCACCGCTGTGGTGTGGGTGCGCAGCAGATTCTTTTGCGCCTCCTCCAGCTTCCAGTCGTAGCCGTAGCCCTTGGAGCCGTAGCCGCCGTGCGAGTGCACCGCCTTCACCCGCTCGAGGTACTCCTGCGGGAACTTGTGGCTCCTGGCCGGATGATTCACGAAGAACGTGTCGTGGGCGTCGCGGGCCGGATGCTGTTGCGGCTGGTAGAGGGCATCGAAGTTCCAGAACGACGACTCCACGTAGTTGTTGGTGGGCATCTCGGAGAAGCCCATCTCGAGGAAGATCTGGCGGAACTCGGTGCGCACCTTCAGCAGCGGATGGAGATGGCCCCGCGTCGGCGGCGCTCCCAGGGCATCGAAGTTGTAGGCCTTGAACTTGAGCGTGTCCCAGAGGCCGCTCGACAGCATGTCCACGGTGAGATCAGTCTCCAGCTTCGTCAGCGTGGTGGCAAACTCGACGCCGCGGCCCAGCACAAAGCTCTTGGTGGTGGTCTCCTGGAGGAGCTTGCGCTTCTTGAAGTCGGCCACATCCTTGGCCGGCAGTTGGTCGCTCTTTCCCTGGGCCACCAGCTGCAGCTGGTCCCGCACGCCGTCCACAATGGTGTCCACCTTGCGACGCACCAGCGGCGGAGTGACGCTCTTATCCACCAGAATCCAGCCGTGTGACATGGCCTTGCTAAAGCCCACCTTGGCATTCGGCCCGCCGCTGGCCATTAGGGCCGCCTGGACGACGCCCTCGGGCGGAATGGCGGCGTAGACCAGCGCCTCGTGGCTGCCGTGCTCCGCCACGGCGCGTCCCTCGTCCGTGAGGCCCAGACTCTTGTGGGTGGCCACCGTGGCGGTCACCAAGTCGCCATGCGCCTGGATGCTCTTCAGCGCGCCCACTATCTTCTGGTGATCCTCGGCGAAGAGGGCGGCCAGGTCCAGGGTGTCCGCTTCGCCGGCGGTATCCAGGTGCTGGAGAATGCGCTCCGTGAGATCGGGATGCATGGCTGGGGCCTAGATCTGATGTGAATTCAATATCAAATTTCGGAATCTCGTGTTGCCACAACGCAGTGGGAAGAGGAAGAGTGACCGGCCCGACTGCCTATCGATAAGTCCGCCACCAGTGTTGGCAAACAGTTGGCCGAAATGGTCCAATCAGAATTTTGAAATGGAAAAGTAAGACCAATTTTCGAAAGTCGCGAGATGCAAAAAGCTCAAATATATATCCAGAGCTATGAAAATTTATTCATTACAATAAGGGACTTTTTAAAGAGTATAAAATAATATATAATATTTAATGAAACTCAAAATAAATAAAGTAGGGTTAATTAATAAACCAAAGAAGTGTTATATTTATCAACTGACTCTGGCAAATTTGACAGTACATTATTTAAGCTACCCAAAACACAAAATTAAAAATAAATATATCAACAAAGCTGCTGTCAAAGCAGGCAACAATTTCACGGAGACGATGAAACAGGGAAAATAAAGGCTACATTCGAAGATAAACTAAATAAATAAATATAAATAAATAAAAAATAAATAAATAATCAAAGCTGCTGTCAAAGCAGGCACAAACCTTACAAAGACATGGCCAAAAAAATAAAGGCTACACTCGAGGAAAAACTAAATAAATAAAGAAAAGCAAAAAACAAAAATAAAGGCTACTTTCGAAAAAAAAACTAAATAAATAAATAAAAAATAAATATAAATAAATATTCAAAGCTGCTGTCAAAGCAGGCAAATCCATACAAAGATGAGGCTAAAAACAAAGAGGCCACATCAAAGAACTAAAAAATGAAGAAAAGCAAAAAACAAAAATAAAGGCTACACTCAAAGAAAAACTAAATAAATAAAAATAAATAAATAAAACATAAATAATCAAAGCTGCTGTCAAAGCAGGCAAACCTTACAAAGACAAAGCCAAGAAAATAAAGGCTACACTCAAAGAAAAACTAAATAAATAAAAATAAATATAAATAAAGCACAAAATAAATAAAGAACCACTTAATTAACTTGTTTTTACCATAAAGGTGGATGAAGAAGGACTGCGCTCAAGAATGCCATTGCGGCTCTATTTATAGTCCCGAAAGTGACATTTACATCTAAATTTTGACAGGTCTTCAAGGTTTCCCCATAGTATGACCATATCCAAGACAAAAAGTTTCCGTTTTTGCCTTAGGCTTTTAGGATCATACTAAATAATATCCGTATGAGCTAGTCGAAGGGACTGCCTTCCAGTGCGTGGTAAGCTTATTATTAAGCAATTTTGGCTTAATTTGTTAATTAAAATACAGAAATATGGCTGTTTGAGCAACGACAGCGAGCTTCATGGACCGGAGCTTTTAAGTTGCGCGCCTACGAGAAGTGGGACCAGAGTGGCGCGCAAAGCCAGTGCTGTAAAGCGCACGTGGCCCGCGTCAGCTGTTCACGCATAGCAACTCGAAAAAGCGTTGTTGCTCTTTTTTGTTTTTTTTTTGTTGGCAAATCAGTTCGAAATAAAGGAAGCGAATCCTGGCGAGCAACGGCCAGCTGGCAGCCGGTACCATGCTCAAGTCCCTCAAGCCGGACACATACGCCGGCATGGCGAACGCCAAGTGCGGCGAGATCTACTTCCAGAGCCTGCACAGCTTCCGCATCGACTGCGCCTTCTGCGAGATGAAGAGCTTTGTCTTCGGCGACTTCCTGCTCCACGTCCAGAACGTGCACTTCGAGAACGGCCTGCTCAAGACGGAGGCGGAGGCCGAGCTGAAGCAGGAGCGCGACCAGGCCTCGCCCGTGCCGATAGTGGCGCAGGTGAATCCCTTTGCCTGGTACGAGATTGGCGGCGTTCACGGCGACGACGACGACGACAGCAGCGTGGATGACGAGGCGGCCAGGCTGGCGGGACTGGACGAGGAGGATGCGCGGCCGGGCAGGGCCATCATGAAGTGGGACAACTCTGGCCAGCTGGCCAGCAGCGAGTCCTTGCGACAGGTGAGAGCTCTGAAGGTGGACTACAAGGAGGAGGACTCCGAGCGCGAGGAGTGCGGCCTGGAACTGGACCAGGATCGAGACCGGGATGTGGATCCGGCGGACTCATTGGGGAGCGAGACCCAATCGCAGTCGCGCCACGCCTGCCCACACTGCACGAAGAGCTACCAGAGCCGCAAGACCCTGGAGCGGCACCTGCTGCGCCAGCACAAGGATGCCACCGCTTCGATGGAGGCAGACAGCGAGGATGCCGACTACGAGCCGCCCAAGGAGAAGGGGACCGGAGCCGGGGCGCAGGCGCAGGAGTACAAGTGCGAGCACTGCGACAAGGTCTACCACGGCAAGTACAGCCTGCGGCAGCACTTAAAGCGGGAGCACAGCAACGACAATGACGGCGGCGAGGGCGGAGCCAGCACCTTCACCTGCTTGGAATGCGAGGCGGAGCTGCCGCGCCTGCGTCTCCTGGACGAGCACATGGTGCAGGCGCACGGTGGCGCGGCATGTGTGGTATGCGGCCGCCGCTACAAGACGCGCCACGAGCTGAAGCGCCACCAGCTGAAGCACACCAGCGAACGCAACGTGCCCTGCCCGCATCCCGGCTGCGGCAAGCGCTTCTTCACCGTCCGCCACATGCGGAACCACGGCAAGGTGCACACCGAGCAGAAGAACTTTGTCTGCGAGAGCTGCGGCTACAGCTGCCGGAACAAGGAGACGCTGCGCGTCCACATTCGCAGTCACACGGGCGAGCGGCCATTCGGGTGCCAGGTGTGCGACAAGCGCTTCCCCTCGCACTCCGGCCTCAGGGAGCACATGGCCATGCATTCCACGGAGCGGCCGCATGTGTGCGGCGTATGTGGCGCCACCTTCTCGCGGCAGAAGGGCCTCTATCACCACAAGTTCCTGCATGCGGATACCAAGCAGTTTGTGTGCAAGCTCTGCGGGAATGCGTACGCCCAGGCGGCGGGTCTGGCCGGACATATGCGCAAGCATCGCAACGATGAGCTCAACGGATAGGGGAAGCAAGGATTAGGTAGGTTAGAGGATGCGGTAGTGGGGACATAGTCTAAGTTGTACGTCATACGTTTTGTATCTTCCATCTTCCTTCGATTGTAGGCTTAAGAACTCAGGCATAGGCTATAGGAGACACCCGGCGGAACCAGGTGTATAATCAAATAATTTCTTTATTTTTTTTATTTGTAATTATCTCGAAGAGAGAGAGAGGGGGAGAGGGAGAAAGAGCAGGGAGCTTTGTATATACCGTATTAATTTCGAACTCGAACTTGAACTCGAAAGTTTGTTATGGATAATAACTGTTAAATGGATCAGAGATCGATCCGGCTTCCGAATCGAGTTCGTGACGAGAGTATCAGTGCTTCCCGCGGCCTCTGCTCACCGATTTTCAGCGAATATATTTGTAAATATTGTATTTTTGGTTTACCCTTAACTCTGTTACGTGATTCCGACTTGTATTGTAATCCCGACAAGCGGATGTGGCTAATATTCGAATGGGAAATCGATTTCCGCAGTTAACCCTTTTTGTATTGATCGAAAATATATATATATATATATAACAGAATCTGATTCACAAGAGCAGCCGCGTTTAAAATTAGCCAAACCAATTTGGTTTTGACAGCAATTAATCGGCCGCCGAGCCAAATGCCAGGCCGCCAAGTGGAGGTAAGATACGCGTCGCGTCTAACAATAGTCCCTGCGATTACATTTTGGCACACGCGCCACAACAGCGACCATGGCGGCGGAGCAGGCGGCCACGGCGACCCAAGCGGCAGCAAGTGCGAATGCGGATGCTGCTGGGAGATGTGATGACAAAGGCACGGCGGAGGATAGCCCTCGGCTCATGTGCGAGTACTGTGGACATCGGACGCGGCTGCTCTGGAACCTCCATGTGCATCAGCGGCGTCACACCGGCGATCTGCCCTTCAGCTGCCACACCTGCCAGGCGCGCTTTGCCGCCCGCTATCAGCTCACCACCCACTTGGAGCGGCACATAGACGCCGCCGAGCGGCGCCTCCGTCACTTCTGCACCGCCTGCAATGTGGGCTTCTCCAGCCACCGGGCCCTGTATCACCATCGACCGCTGCACGAGGATGAGAAGCGGTACAAGTGCCAGCAATGCGACAAACAGTTCGCCCAGGCAGCGGGCTATGCCCAGCACAAGCGGTGGCACCGCCAGCGGATTCAGCGGGCCACGGAGGAAGGCATGGCACTGAATACGAATCCGGTAGCTGGTCAAGATCAACTGCCTTGTCTAGACTGACTCAAGGGAGTGTTTATTCATTAAATTCATTAACAAAAAATAAACTTATCTTTTTTTATGGGATTTTCTGAGGGTTTTAAAATATTTGATTTAATTTTAATTGAAGGGCACTGCTTATTTCCCTTTAAAATAATAAATTTAAAATATACATATTCATTTATGAAGTTTGGGCTTGAAATAACAATTAATAAATTTAAAAAGCTTAATAAACCTCTATTTAGTATTTTATAACACTGTAATAACCGTTAACTTCACGATAGCTATACTGTGGCATTTTCCAGCACTACCTGCACTAGTGATGCAAGTTGGGCAGAAAACCTCGATGTCGATGTTTTTTAAATAGAACAGAACCGATGCATCATCGGTTAAGCTAGGTACGCAGCAGAGATAAAATTTAGCAACTCCATGAGTGCGAGAGGGATGTATATACTTTTTCGATAGGCTTCTTAGCAAGCCTGTACGGAGCAGAGATAAGAAAAATAATAGAAAATACTCCGATAAATTTCCGACAGGGTGTTATCGAAAGAATAAAAAATTTAAACTTTCGACGACC
>JAEIIU010057202.1:0-10266 GCA_018874675.1 Drosophila baimaii | reverse complement strand
CAGCGTTAACCAACACTGTTTCACCAGCTGGTGTCAGGGGCGGGTCTTGAAAAGTTTTTTAGGGGATTATTGTATTAATATTAACATATTAAATATTTATATTTTAATTTTAGCTCTTTATCTCTTTAGTGAATTTGCTAAAAAAAAGTTTAAGGTTCACCTATGAGAGGGGTCAAAGAAACCCCTAACCCCCTGGCAGCCGCCACTGTCTGGTGTCCGTTTTGATTCGATTCAAGTCGGATTTCTGTTGTGGTGGTTGCCTTTTCTTGAGAAGCGACGCCAATGGAAGGAACACCGCTCTGCCGAAGCCTGTGACCTGTCTGCCCAGTGACCAAAACCGACATGATCAGGCTCCAGCCGCCGCCGACGAACTTAGCCGGTGGCTACCACAATTTTCGATGCGGTGAGGTCCTGTGCAACGGCCCGGCCAGCTACGATGTCTGCTGCTCGCTGTGTGGCCAGCGTCTGGCGCTGGACAGCTTTCCGCAGCACTTTCGGACGCAGCACATCAGCGGGAGCGACTCGGAGTGCAAGCAGGAGAGCGACCCCATTGCCCAGGAGGGAAGCGAATCACCGAGTGAGCAGCGGCCGGAGGAGACCAAGCAGGAGCCGGAGGAGGAAGAGGAGCACGAGGCGAATGCGCCGCGACAGCTACGAGCGGCGGCCATGAAGAACACGCTGGTGGAGACGCAAGAGGACCTGCTGGACATAAACCTCGACTGGACGGGCGACCAGCTGGAGCTCGAGGAGGGCCGCGAAGAGGACGAGGATGCCGACGACGATGACGACGCCGACGACGACGACGATGAGCCCGGCCAGGCCAGCCAGGTCGACACCAAGGACATGCTGTTCCAGTGCGACCAATGCGACCGGGCCTACAACAGCAAGCGCAGCCTGCAGAGCCACCGCCGCCTCAAGCACACCGATGCCGTTGGTGCGGCCAAGGAAAAGGCGGCCACCGAGCGCAAGGCCAAGAAGCGGAAAGGTCCCGCCAAGGTGTACAAGTGCCATGAGAAGGAGTGCAACCAGACGTTCCGCACGGAGCGCGACCTGCATGGCCACCGCTGGAAGCACACTGGCATCTTCTGCGACATCTGCGGCAAGCCCTTCACGCAGTCGGGCAACATGATGCGCCACCGGCAGCGGCACAGCGGCATCAAGCCGCACAAGTGCCCCGAGTGCGAGGCCACCTTCTACACGCAGAAGGAGCTGTCGTCGCACAGCATCTGCCACACGGGTCGCATGCCCTGCATCTGCGAGGTGTGTGGCCGTCCCTGTCGGGATCGCGGCGTTCTCACGGCCCACATGCGGCGGCACACGGGCGAGCGGCCAGCCAAGTGCGAGGTGTGCGGCAAGGCCTTCTATAGCTTCCACGACCTCAATGTCCATGCCGTCTCGCACACGAGCCTGCGGCCCTTCGTCTGCGACGTCTGCGGCTCCACGTTCCAGCGCAAGAAGGCGCTGCGCGTCCACAAGCTGCTGCACTCGGAGCAGCGCAAATACGCCTGCAAGCTGTGCGGCAAGACCTTTGCCCAGTCCGGCGGCCTCAATGCCCACATGCGCAGCCACGATCCGGGCAGGGTGAAGGGTGCGGTGAAGCCCCTGCCACAGGCGGTCACCATTGAGGTGATTGAGGGTCGAACGCCGCCCACCACAACCATCACAATGGCCATAGACCTGAATGTGGAGGAGGAGGAGCAGCAGCAGCAGCAGCAGCAGCTTGTGACGACGACAGGCGACGGCGAGGGGTCTTGGCACTTGGCACCCGGCTAGCAGAGAAGAGCTGGTTAGGATTAGGCTAGTTAAGCACCACTAAGCGGCCATAGCAAATGCCAGATATGGTCTAGTTTTCAAGTACAACTCCAGAAATTAATTAATTAATTAATTAACTTTAATTAAGAATAAAGAAGAAGCCTTTCTTTTACAATTTAAATAAGAAATCTTTGAAATATTCACTTGGGATCTCTTGGCTCCATGTTAAAAGTCGGCTTGGCTTACCAGAGACCCGCTTCCAGCTCTATCTGAATACTGTGACCCGTCTCTAATCCGGGGTCAAGTCGTAAGCCCAAGCAAGTTTCGTCACCAGAGAAGATTCGGTCTGCTCATTTGCCTCGGATTAGCAGACGTTCAAGAGCAGTGCTTCCATCATGTGGCCCGGCCTGCTGGCATTGGGCTGCAGTCTCTGGCACTGCTCCATTCCAGTGGGCTACTACCTTTACACGCCCGTTAATCCCAGCCAGCCGCACAAGCTCGAGCTGGGCAATGTGAGCTCTGTGCAGGCTTCCCACTTTAATGTCAACCGGCCCACCAAGTGAGTTGAAGAGTTCAAGGCAATCCTTCTCCCTCTCTCTGTATCTCTGCTAACCCCTCACAGGATCCTCATCCATGGCTTTCAGAGATCCCATCTGGAGATTCCCAACACGGAGCTGAGGACTGCTTACCTGGGCCGAGGAGGTGAGTATAATATCATATCTCTGGATTGGTCCGAGGTGGCCAACTTGAACTATGTGGTGGCTAAGCCCCTCTGCCCTCTGGTGGGAAGGCAGTGTGCTCGCTTCCTGCTCTTCCTGGCCAGCGAGTTTGGCCTGAAGCTAGCCGAGCTGGTGGTGATCGGTTTCAGCATGGGCGCCCATGTGGCCGGCTTTTGTGGCAAGGAGTTGCAGCGCCTCAGTGGCGGGGAGATGCGTCTGGGCAGCATAGTGGCTCTGGATGCCGCCCAGCCGTTGTATCTGTACTCGGATACCCACAGCCGGCTGTCCATCGAGGATGCCAACTATGTGATGGCTCTGCACACGAATGGCTTGGTCCGGGGCTTCCTCCTGCCCTTGGGTCATGCTGATTTCTATGCAAATGGAGGAAAGCGTCAGCCTGGCTGTGGCCTGGATCTATATGGGATATGTTCCCATAACCAGGCCGTTTACATCTACGCGGAGGCAGTGCAGCAGCAGCAGAAGCAGCTAACGAGATTCAAGCACTTTGGCCACTGCAGCAGCTATCTTGAGCTTCTGGCCAGCATGGGTCAATGCAGACGGCCCACTGGTGATATGGTGCAGTTGGGCGATCCCCTGGAAGTGCCCCAGGTGCTGGGGATCTTCAGCTTTAACACAGAGTGGGATTAGGTAATAATTAAAGTAATTCGTATTTGTTGGTACAAAAGTGTCCTTTATTGGGTTTTCCTAATTCGGGAGACATGCGTCCAAGCTGTCGGAGATCAGAGGCCAGATATCAACCGCCAGCCTGAACAGCTCCCGAGATCCTTATAGCTACTATCTACTATCAAGTGTTGGGATTCAAATAAAACATACATACAGCCGTTACAAAAGGGAGAATCCGAATGATTCAAAGGATACTGACTGACTGGGCTCCTTCGTTGTTTTTTGACAAAAGGTACACGGTTTTAAGTCTAATTACTGATTGCAATCCTTGAAAGTAGCGGATAAAGTACAAGTTAGGATTAGATTAGCCTAAAATCAACCAAACTGAGATGCTTAATGGAGAATGGACGTACTCGGTTCACAATTAAAGTCGGAAATCAATTAAATTGACACAGAAAAGGAGAGGGGAATGTTTTTTGAAAACTAAAGATTAAAGATTAATTACACGCGTAATGCCTCGATAAGGAAAACCGATCGGGGAAAGCCAGCCCAACTATGGAGCTCTGGAACTTTCCCAGACCTACTTATAATTGCCTTTCAATAACAGATTAATAATAAAACATAATATACAAAATGGAGAACTAGAACTAGGGTTCAAGGATAGATAGCTAGATAATATCGATTAGTACTGGTACATAGTGGATAGTTGATGGCATCCAAATTGCTTCCTGTGTGATGCTATGACTATGAGCGGTATATATGTATATATATATAGTATAGTTCTATATAAAATATATAGTATATGTGGTATATTAGGGGTTACGACTCAAGTCCGCCGTCATAAGCTCGCTAATTTCGAAACAAGATCAAACGTGATAGCTCATGTCGTTATTTTGACAGCGAACTTATGTATGTCATTCTAAAGCTACATCCTCTGGCGCGACCTTATGTCGTTTTTTGAACCGCAACGGCGAGATAATGTCGCTTTAAAACCACATTAAGTAGCGATATTTGATGTCTCTTTAAAAGGTCATAAACCCGCCGAAAAAACGACATAATCTCGATTGCACTTGGCACTTCTCAGCGAGTTAATGCCGGCGGAATTATGTCGCGATGCCGTATATTATATGCACGTGTCAGCTATGATTGGTTATTGCATAATGTATGCCTACCTGGGGGCCAGCAGGCTGGAGTTAAGGGAGGCACAGTTTCGCAACTGGATTATCCGGCACAAATATAATACAAATCAATTGGCTCAGTGCCAGCCTACGCTCCGCCACCCACCAGTTTGCTGCTGCTGCTGCTGCTGCTCAGACAATGTTGATCTCGATCTTGATGAGCAGCCGATCGTCGGCACAGAAGCCCAGCTGGATCATGCTCGATATGTTGGCGTACTCCAGAAAGCCAAAGCCACGCGTGCTGATCGCCTCGCGCGGCTGATGGAAGGCCAGGATCTCTGGCTTGGTCATAATGGTGTCGTGCTGCGACAGGGACGCATCCACCGGATGCACCATGCACAGCTTGATGCGCCCCTTGAAGGGCCAGTCCAGATGATAGTCATTCTCCGACTGCATCAGATGCACATGCAGGCTGAGGACGTGCGGCTTCCGCGGCTGGATATTGAGGCGCGCACAGAACTTGTAGCCGTGCGGCGAGGTGTAGCACTCGCGCGAGTACTCCAGGTTGTTGGCATTGGCGCGCAGGCGGGCCACCAGGGCGCCCAGCTGCTCGATGCGCCAGACGATGGTGCCGTTGCTGTAGCGCGGATCCACCGTCGTGGACGACTGGCGGGCGAGGCGCAGCTGCTTCTGCATGTTCTCCAAGCGTGTCTCCTGCTCGCGCGTCCGCTGCTCCAGCACCACGATGCGCTGGTACATGGTCTGGACGATCTGCTCGTCCACGCCCATGCCCATGCCACCGTTGGCATACTGCTGCGGCGGCGGCGGCAGCTGGCTTCCGTGGCCATTCTCCTGGGCGCCGCCGCCACTCGTGCTGGGCTTGTGTGGCTGCCAGGTGGCAATGGCCGTCTGCTGGAAGGCCTGCAGCATCAGCTGCATGTGGTGTGGCATGTCCGCCTTGAGGTGCTCCTCCAGCTGATTCGTCTCGGGTCGCCCGACAAAGTCGCACTTGATCTTGGCAAAGGGACACTTCTCCTCGGGCGGATCCTGCGACAGCTGGCGGCGGTACGGACAGCTGGGCAGGTGGCGGTGCAGCTCGATGGGCGAGGCCACCACGGAGCAGCCGAGCGGCGAGTTGGGGCACTTGTGCTTCAGCTGCTCGATCTCGCGGCGCGTGTAGTTGTCCGGGAAGATGTCGTGCTCGGCGGAGAGGTGCTTGTTGTCCAGCGGGCAGCACTGGTTGTTCTTCTGCAGCCAGGCGGTGAGGCAGCTGCGGCAGAAGCGGTGGCCGCACGACGTCAGCACCGGCTCGTTCAGCCAGTCGATGCAGATGGCGCACTCGTAGCGCGAGTCCAGCAGCTCCTCGTCCTGCTCCTGGTCGTGGTCGTGATCGTGGTCCTGATCCTGGTCCCCCGATGTGTCCGAGGCGGCGTAGTGATGATTCTGGTTGAGGGCCAGAGTCCGGGGCGGCGTGGGCGCAGCGCTGGCTCCTGCCAGGGGCGTGGCACTGCTGCTGGCCGCGACGCGAGCGCCCGTCGTCAATGTCTCGTTGCTGTTGTGCTCGCCCAGCTCCGATTGCTGGAGAAGAATGTGGGCATGGTTGTGCGGCTGATGCAGCCTGGCCGGCTTGGGGTCCGCCTGGGATCGCTGCATGGTCGCCACTAGCTGCTGCCGCCGCGGGCTCAGTCTCGCTCGCTCGTTAGCCAATTATCCTGGTTTCAATGGGGCATTGCTTTTGTTTTTGCTTTTGCTTTCGTTTTGCTATTGCTCATGGGCCTCCTCTCTCTAGAGATGGGCTGACCCCTCCCGATAGTAGCCTTCTCTACTGCGCGTTCGATCAGCTGTGTCAGAGTGTCGTTGTACAGCACTGGCAGCGCACAGGTGTTCACACTACGCAGCGTTCACTTCGATAGGCAGCAAAGTGTTATCGAGGGGCAATAAGAATATTAATAAGTAATATTTAATACTCTTTATAAAATGTAGCAATAGCAATAGTATATAGTTCCAGGTGGCTGGGACATTATGCAACAGTTTTCTTGAGTTTATATCTATCCCATAAGAGAAAGAAAGGCTTTCCCGTAAACGCAAACCACAGGCAGCGGCCAGTGTGAACGCCTTGGCAGCACCGGCTGTGTCGGCACCTGTATTCCGAGAATTTCGCAGCAGTTTTGCGGCGGAGGGCGAGCGTATAAAACGGCAGTGGCTGCCGGATTGGGGAGCAATCAGCGGAGACGGAGTGCTGAACGCGAAACGAAACGTACAATCGATATACTTAATTAAAAAACGCTGAATAAAAACCACCACGGGAAGACACACAACAACAACATGACAATGATCAAGAGCGATGTTCCCACGATCCCGCGCCTGCTGCTGCTGCTGCCGCTCGTGCTCTTGGCAGCCTGGCAGCTGCTGGGCGCCTGTCCCGGTGCGGATGCCAAGCACTTGGCCGACCGTCACGGATCGTACGACCCCGCGGCGGCGGAGACCCAAACGCACATCCACAGCCAAACGAGTGACGTTGCCGCCGTGCGCCGGAAACGCCACCTATCCGACTGGCTAATTGCACCGAACACCCGCTGGTGCGGACGCGGTAACCTGGCCAATGGTACCTACAACGAACTGGGCGGCGCCTCCAAGGCGGACAAGTGCTGCCGCAAGCACGACCACTGCAAGATGTGGATCGATGGCATGTCGAATCGCTATGAGCTCTTCAACTATCGCCCCTACACGCTGTCGCACTGCAACTGCGACTTGCGCTTCCGCACCTGCCTCAAGATGGCCGGCGACGAGGACGCGAACGCCATTGGCAAGCTGTTCTTCAATATTGTGCAGACGCAGTGCTTCAGCCTCAAGGTGGAGACGGTATGCGTGCAGCGTGGCGGCACCGGCAAGGAGTCCGATCCCTGCCAGCGTGAGGTGGTGCGCCACAAGGCCTATCTGCGCAACAACAAGCGGTTCTAAGCTTCCTATTCAGGTGGGTTTTCTACTATGTTTCTTGAGGGATTTATCCTTCCAAAATAAGAGAATTATCAAGTCATATATCCGGCCCAGAAAGCCTTAATATTTCATAGCTTTTCCTTCGGAATTTGTTATAATTCCATTATGAAATTACCCAGAATCTTAGAGAATTCTTCACCTTTAATAAATATCATTTTTAACTTTTTAAATGTTCAGAAAGTAGGATTTTTGAGCGTTTAATTACCTTAAAAAAAATGTTGTCTTATCAATGATAAATAACATCCATAAATTTATGAATATTTCAAGCTTTTTATTCCATAAAAACGGAAATATTAATTAACTACAATTAAAGGATATTTAATAACACAGAATGAACATTTTTAAATGACAATTTAATCCATAATGATTGATTTTTAAAGTCTAGAAAATTCTACAATTAAGAAAAACTTAAAAGTTCTTCTCTTAATTCTGAATTTAGAAGAAAAATCTAAATAAAGAAAAAATTTATCAAAATAAAGCGAAGTTATCGAATTTTTCAAAATGGATACATCGATAAAAAGCGATATTTTTCCCGATCTTAAAGAAACTGTTATTCGTACTTAAATTTTCCTTATACATTTTGTAATATTAGGTCCCCTTATTACTTTGTTTTCTATAAATAAATTAAACATTTTCTTTTTTGCAATCTCTCTCCTTGCAGTTGGCGCAGACATTAATTCCACAAACTTAAGTATCCCCCGGAGGAATCACTTTGCCCATTTAAGGAGCGACCAACAAATCGCTTCACAATGTGCTGCAACTTAAGTTTGAAACTTAATTGGAAGCCATGGCATTGCGAAACTTCATTCATTAGAGCCAGAGAGAGAGAGAGAGAGGAGAGAAAGAGGAGCTGGAGGAGCCATAGCTGTAGCTGAACCTGTAGCTGAAGCTGAAGCTGCCCGAGGAGAGATAGCCCCGAGACACCCGTCTATGTATTAAGCTATATACATACTATATACACACTCACACACACACACACCTACAAGTGCTATTATAATGCGTAGTAGTAGTCGTTACACTCATCAAAATCTAGTTTAGGCCAAACGGTTCGAATACTTATACATTATATTATACATTATACATTATAGGCTGCCAGAAAAAAACAAAGTTTTTTAACTAGCTATAGTATGTAGGACATCTTTAGCCAGTAGTGGACCCCGTAGATACCCCATAAGCACTGTAAAAGTAGTCGTAGTTTGTTAATAAATAAAAGGAATTTCCAAAGACTTGAAAACACCACGCAGTTTCTGATTATTCTCCGTGTAATCCAACAATCCGGCAATCCAAATCTCCGTGGAATTTCGTACTTTGCCCCTCATCCGCATCCGCCGTATCAGCAGCAGCAGCAGCAGCAGTGGCTTCCATCCAATCCACATACTTCGTACTCGGTTCGATCGATTCGATTGTTGTACTTGTGTCGTCTGGCAGCCGGACTGTGATCGTCGTCGTCGCATTGACGTAGCCGTTGCCCCCGGCGATGACCAGGCGACCCCTGGATTTTGAGTTCCCCCTCAGCGGCATTTTCTCCTCCTCCTCCTTGCCGCTGTTTGGCAGCAGATGCGTCACGGACGCCAGGAAGGATCGAGACTTTCCTGATAGCGCTAGACTATATACTACATACATAGGTAGTAGTTGACCTTGAAGCCGGTGCAAAGTGAGTGCCAAAAAAAAAAATGGAACTTGGCAAGGTAAATAGGTCAATATTAAAGTATTAGATTAGAGGATGCTACACAGTGAACTTCACTTGGTTTAAATAATAAGCCAGGCAAGGGAGAAAGAATATATATTTATTATTTATTTCTAAGAATCCAAAAGACTTGAAAACAAATAATAAATCAAAATAATCAAAGACTGTATGATGGAATTCCTGCTTATAATGACTATACCTTCGTAATAACTATTTTTTCAGTTGAGGTAGGTGTCATAAGTGCAGCCCCTTCAACTAGGTTAGGTAAAAGCTAAGAAATTACTAATAAAAACTAAAGATAGAGTAGCTAAAGTACCCAATCGAACAAAGTAAATAAGTAAAGCGCTTTGGGAGGTCTAGTTCAAGAATCCACAACATGCAGAGAACTGACGCAATCGGGTATTAATAAATAAATAAATATGCATACATATGTATTTGTATTTATTATTAATATTATTTGCTATTGATTGTTTTTATTCGTTTGGGGGGCCTGTCTGTTTTGGGGCTTGTGGGAAAACGTGTAAAATGTGCTCGTAAATACGAGAGTGGACTTCCTCCTCCTGCCAAGTGGCGTCAATGTCAGCAGTTTGTAATCACGGATTCTCCGAAAGCGATTCCGCGATTCCATTACGTTGTAATCTACTATATATATAACTATATAAATATGCAAGTTGTAATTATAAATGCCACATGGACAAGCAATTTATTCCCCATTTAGTTTTGTTATTTTTGCAAAAAAGTGCATACGTCATGAAGGGGTATTATTTAAGTAAATATTATTACAATATGTTGTGCAAATATTTTAATTTGAAATAAACAATATTTGCATTTGCACAAATAATAAATATAAATAGAAAGAAGGTTAAATAAATATATAAATTCGGGTTTATTATTACAAGTAAGAAAGCTGCTCTTGATATCCGGTTAGTGGTGGAAGAACCTCGATACAAAAACGATTTTAAATCGATTTTTGCATACAATAAAATCGGAATCTTCTGTACTCAAAGCTTGAAGATGAATTAAAAGACAGATTATGCTCTATAAAGACCTAAATCTAACTTAACAAGAAAATATTAGCTGGAAAATGTTGAAAAATACCCCAGATATTGCACAGGTTACAAGTAAGAAAGCAACTTTTGATATCCGGTTAGTGGTGGAAGAACCTCGATTCAAAAAATGATTTTAAATCGATTTTTGCATTCAAAATCATTGGAATCTTTTGTACTCAAAGCTTGGAGTTGAATTAAAAGACAGATTATGCTCTATGAAAACTTAAACCTAACTCAATGGAATGCACAAGAAACAAGAAAGAAAAGCTAACTTCGGGCGGAACCGAAGTTTATATACCCTTGCAGATAATTTGTTACTT
>JAEIIU010057200.1:17579-51006 GCA_018874675.1 Drosophila baimaii | reverse complement strand
CCGCAATCGAAATATAAGGAGTTTTTAGCTTGTCAAACACTTATCTCTGCTGCGTACCTAGCTTAAGAGTATTTCCAGTATTTTTTGAATTTCGACAACTTAAAATTGTGTTTCCTACGCCCACAGCTCACATGCAGTGTGTGTGCTCTTGGCATTTGATCAATGTCAAGGCCTGATCACTTCATCAGACCATAACTACGACCGAACTTGGTATGTACACACAGCCTTGGCCAAGAGAGAATTAACAAAAAATACAACAACAAAAAACCAAAAACATACAAAATAAAAATATATATAAAAAAAATAAAATAAAAAGCACAAGAAAGACATCGCCAAAAAGAAATTGCTAAGCAGACAATTTTTGTTGAATGAAATTCACGCAAGACAAGAGTCACAAAGATCTCTGGACATTTGACCATTGAGAAGGGAATGGAACGGAACACAATGGAGTGGTGGATGAGGCAGAGGCAAACGGCCACTCAAGTTGGCCCAAACCGCACAAAAAAAAAATAAAAAAAAGAAGAGTCTTCTGGGCCCTCCTGTCTTGTAGCAACAAAATAATTTATTGAAATTCAAATTTATTATCTGCTGCTGCCATCCCATTTTTGAGTACGGACTCGGGGGTTCGGGATCGGGCTTGGCCAGGTCGAAAGAGATTTCTGTTCGGTTTATTCTCCACACTCGCTGGGCCAAAACCAATTCAGCTGGAATGCAGGGCCCAAGACACATTTGGCCCAGAGCGTAAAACGAAACGAAACAATCAAGAATGAGTGTAGAAATTCCACAATGAGCCCACGCAGTGATGCTTTTTTTTTCTTCACTTCTCTTCTTTCGTTTCTGGCCTTTTCCGGGGGAAGATATGGGTTGGTATATATAGGGGTCTTAAGGGGTCTCCGGATTTGGGATTTGGTGCTTGCTTTACGGAAAATAAAATAGGATCAATGAGGGATCTTATGTCAATAAAATAATTACTTAAATATTAAAAAAGATAAGTTTAAGAAACAAACAATATTATCTTAACAAGTACCTTCACTCATTTTATCAAAGTAATATATATATGTAAAGTAATATATTTACCAAAAGACTCTGCAATATATATATATACATATATATATATATATATATATATATGTATGGCCGGGATATGGTTGGGATACCCGCGGGGCTTGGGGGCTCCGTGGAGTGACCGACCGCAAACAGTTTGAAAAAGCCCCCGCCGCTCTGAAAAACAGGCAGCCGCTGTAACGCGTGCTAAACAAGTTTCTCGATCGGTTCCAAGAGCGCGTCTTTGTCTTTTGTCTTGCCCAAAATACCCTGGACGAGTAATGCATCAGAAAGGGTATATTAGTCGAAGATAGGTTCATCACATAGAGGATTTTTAAATAATTTATTAACCTATTTATTAGCAGTTCTCTATGCTTAGTTTTAAAGGGCTATTTGTGGCATACTTTTAGGAACAAATGGAAAATATTTGTATTATTCCTTGGTATTTAAATTATATTATTTACAAATTTATGTATTATTTAATTATTGTTATTTATTAAATGTATTTTAATTTATATTTATATTTATTATCATTTATAAATTTATGTAAATATATATATATTAGGATTCTCTTAATTTCTTATACTATTATAAACTGGATTCCCATTGAATACTATAATATTTTATATAGTATATGATATTTGGCAAGGTAAGTTTAAATCTACAAATTAGTTACAATTATTTAATGCACTTGAAATTTTTTGTTAAGGGTTTTGGGTGGAGATATGGTAATAGATATCATAACGAATCTGACAATCTTATCTTAAAAGTCTCTTATAGATCTAAGGTTGTTCTACGATCAAATAGAATATCAAAGAATACTATTAGATAGTCATTAATAAATATTTTATAAAATGGTACAAGAGTGTTCTACGGAAAATATTTAGGATATCTTAAAGGCTTTATTTTGGAAAATATCTTTATGTAGTCTAATTACAAATTTTATAAAGTATTTCAAGAGTTTTTAGGAACATATTTAGGTGATCTCTCAAACTAGCTTTTGGAGAATATCTTTACATAGTGATATTACATATTTTGTAAAGTATTTAATAAATTGTTTTTCGGAAAATATTTAGTAGATTCTACAGGCTTTTTCTTTGAGAATATCTTTAGATGGGCATATTATATATGTTATAAAATATAGTGTGCTTACGATAATACGATAATATTAAGGGGATCCTAAATGCTTTCTTTTGAAGAATATCTGTAGATAGGCTTATAAGATATTCTTTAAAAAATAAATAAATACAAATAATATATGTCCAATAAAAATATGAAATATTTTAGGAGATTTCTAAAGCTGTCCTTTTGGAGAATATCTTTCGTCTTCTTACATATTGTAAAAAATATAAAAAAAAGGGTTTTTAGGGAAGTATTTAGGGGATCTTCAAGGCTTTCTTTTGGAGATTCTTAGTTAACGTATGGAGCCTCTTAAGAGGTATCTTGAAGTCTAAGTATCTCCAAGCCTAAATCGATCTGTTCTTTTTCTTGTATTTTTTTTTTTTTGGTTGTGGCACAAAGGTTGAGAACCGGCAACGGATATTGGAGACCGAGTCCGAAACGCAGCTCTCTCAACTGTTGGCTCTGGCGATATAAAAGACATTGAGAAATCGTTTTCCTTTTCAGTGAGGCTTCTGCCGATGCTGCCGCTGCTGCTGCTGGGATGAGATTGAGAATGGGGGGAGCTCTGTGGCTTGCTGCCTCTTATGATAATAAATATTTATGCTTTTTTTTTTTGAGGGCTCTTCTCCGGTACGGCAAAATAAAAATCCCATCCCGCTCCCATTGTGCTTTATTTACGGCCAAATAATTCAAATTAAGCCTGCGCGATCCATGTGGAGTATCTGTGTCTCTCTCGCAGAGCGCAGAGTATCTGTATCTGGATCTGCGAGTATCGGTATCTGCGGCTGGATATCTCAACACCAAGAACAATGCCGCGTGCCAAAAAATTTTGATGAACTACACACTACACACTACATACACACACATGCACACTCACATCGTTGTGGGTTTTCCTGGAAGAATCACTCTTTTCTTCTGCTTTGGCACTTTTGTTTACACTTCTGGGGCGGGAGGGGGCGGGGCGGGAGTTTACAATGAAATGATTTAAACAATGTTTTGCCATTTTACGGTTTACACCTGTTTGAGTTCAAACTATAAATATCGGATGCCGTAAATATATCCTCATGGCCATGGTTTCCAATTTGAATTTATTTTCGCCCCACTCTCATACGCTCATACGCGAGCGTATAGCTTTTCCACCCGCCCTCCCCCTTCCTCGCGGATTTTTCCCCCACCTGATGAAGATTTTCATACGAATTTTCACCCGAAAAAATATTTAACGCCACGATTTAATGAGCACTTTGGTTTTTAGTCGAAGGCAATTTGCAAAGGCGCCAGTTTTGCGCTAAATGTTATTTCAAATATTTTCGTTTTGCGGAAAATTTCTAATTGGATCGCTAGGGAAATGTTTGCCTAAATAATGGATTACATATACATATATGTATATATCCGAATGTACATGCATATATATCTGGAAAAGGTCAACAGCAGAGCGTAAGGTGTTTTTATTGCACTTATTTTTGGGGCTGATAATGAATGTTTAATTTGCTTATTTAGTTATTTATAGGCGAATGACGTCATTAGGCATTTTTAGAAATAATATTAATAGTTTTTTAACCCTCAAATCTACTAATTAGATTCTATTTCCTTTTTTTTGAGAAGTACCAGAGGAAGTTTTAACCCACTCGTAGGCCCAAACGTAACCTGAATGTATTCATTTCGCATAAATCTTGCTTTATATCTGGTTGGATGGATGTGCCTCAATAAAAATCACACACATGGCATTGCATTTCCAATGAGCGGACAACGGAACCAGCGCCGGACGAGCGGACAAGCGGACAAGCGGACAAGCGGACAAGCGGACAAGCTGACGGATGGATGGAGGCGGTTTGGAGGCAAAACTAAAACTCGGTTGGAATCGGATGGGATGTGGCTGTGGCTGTGACCCCCCGGCACACTCAAAGTTGCATATTCAAACAGCGGACACGGGCCAGGCCTGGCATTTAGTAAAAAAAAAACAAACTAGAAAGGAAGTTAATTTTGGCAAGTTGACGTGGGGATACCCTTTAAGTTTTTGCTTAATTTGTAATAATAAATTTAATACAGATTGTTTCTTTAGCAGATATAGGTAAAGGAGAAAAAATAATGTGTAATAAAGCATTAAAAGAAATAACTTGGTTATCAACAGTTAGTAGCTAGAACCTGTTGGGAATTATAAGACAAGCTTTCACTATAATTAGTTTTAGTAGGAAGAAACATAAAATAAGTAAAGTCGAAAAAATATGTAATAAATCATAAAAAGCTAAGAAAAAACTTGGTTATCAACAGTTGGTAGCTAGAACCTTTTGGGAATTATAAGGCAAGTTTTCACTATAATTTGTTTTAATAGGAATAAACATAAATTAAAAAAAAACATATGCTTTATGACATTTTTGAGAAAAGTATGTATATATATATTTTTTTTTTTATAGGATATAGTTTCCTGATACTACAGAATTTCTAACTCGTTATCCGATATAAGTTGAACAACTAAATATAATATTTCAGATTGTTTCTTTAGCAGATAAAGAGGAAAATTTGTAAAAAATCACTAGAAACTAAGAAATAACTTGATTACCAACAGTTAGTAGCTAGAACTGTTTGGGAATTATAGGGCAAGGCAAGCGTTAAGTGCACTATAATTAGTTTAAATAAAAATAAACATAATATATGAACAAGATATGAATTATTTTATTTTTGAGAAGAGCACTTTTTTGTATAGCATCTATAGGATATAGTTCCCTGATACTACAGATATCCGATTTAAGTTAAAGAAGTAAATATAATTTTTCAGATTGTTTCTTTAGAAGATAAAGAGAATAAGTAAAAAAAAAATATCTTGTTTACCAACAGTTAGGAGCTAGAAGTGGTTGGGAATTATAGGGCAAGGCATGCGTTAAGTGCACTATAATTAGTTTAAATAAAAACAACATAATATATGAACAAGATATGATTTATTTTATTTTTGAGAAGAGTATTTTTTTGTATAGCATTTTTAGGATACAGTTCTCTGATACTACAGATATCCGATTTAAGTTAAAGAAGTAAATATAATTTTTCAGATTGTTTCTTTAGAAGATAAAGAGAATAAGTAAAAAAAAAATATCTTGTTTACCAACAGTTAGTAGCTAGAACTGGTTGGGAATTATAGGGCAAGGCATGCGTTAAGTGCACTATAATTAGTTTTAATAAAAATATACATAAAATATAAAGAACTTATGATCTATTGCATATTGAGAAGTAAATATATTTTTATAGGAACTACAGGATATAGTTTCCTGATTCCAGAGAATTTCTAAATATATTTCCGTATGAATTTACAAACCATTTAAGTTAAAAAAGTAATTCTAGGGAATTTCTAATTTGATAAACAAGTAAATACCCTAGAATGAGACCAGCAAAAAGACCTGTCTAGATCTACTCGTCTCCTTGCACCCATAAGCATCTCCCTCAAGGCATAACAAACTCCCAATCGAAGTGATGATACCCTTTCCAGGGTATCCAAAAGAAAAATATACAGAAGCAACATGAACATCAACATCATCAACATCCATGGGGCAGTGCGTTGTCGTCGCGTCTGTGCTCGGCTCTGGTTGGGCTTCTCCTCGTATCTTGGTGCGGGTGCCGCGATTGATGGTACGAGTACAGCCAGCACATCGCCAGAGGAAGTGCTCTTCCGGTCTTGTAAATGAAAATATGTATTTTTCTTTATTTATTTATTTCTGTTTTTTTTTTCTTTTTCTGTTTTTGTTCACTGCCGCCGCTGTCGCTGTTGCTGTTGTTGTTGTTGTTTTTTATTTTATTTAATTTTATTTTATGAATAGATTGCGTTACGCATACAGAAATAGGCAAGCGGCGACGCCGAGTGCCTGTGAATGAGCCCTGGAACAGCGGATGGCATGGCATGGGATGGGTATGGTATGGTATGGTATGGTATATGGGATGTGGTGATATGGCACTATATGCCATAGGATCGCTGGATGAATGACTGACTGACTGGCTGTGAGCGTGTGTGTGTGTGTGGCCCTCGTATGGATCGCATGGATCGCATGGATCGCCCGGGCTTAATGCTCTTTGGGGGCTTTATGTTTATCCAAATAAGCAGCGGCATTGTATAAAGTAATAGCTGATGTTTGCTGCTGTGGGGTGCTAATAAATAAATCGCATTTGATGTGCATGTGCTTATGCGATAATCGCCGAGGAAGAGTGCGAGTGCGAGTATATTTTTTCACCTCCGCCAGAGCAAGGGAGGAGAGTGTCTGCGGCATTAAGTAGTAGCCCTTTTTTTTATTAATAGCATAATGTAAATAGCAAAAAAATTCAATTAAAGTCATAATTATTGAAATATAACGATAAACTAATATTAATGTCTATTGAAATCAAATGAAAACTAAGTCCAGAGCGCACAAGGGGCCCCGCAGCTCAGGTTCAATTACAGCTTGTGTAGGTCTAGAATTTTAAAAGGGTTCTAGTTGCAAATTGTTCGAAACCATACTAAATATTGAAGCTGGCAATGTCAAGAACCTATTTCTGAGATTTTGCATAATTTAATTTATTTATTTAAAGAAAAATGTTTATTCTAGCAACTCTTTATTTTAATTTTTTTGACTTTAAAACTGTTTATAAAACAGAGAATAACATAAGCTTATAGTACTAGTTTCTAGGGCTATCAACTATTATTATAGCAATTAGGCTTCTAGAAATCCATTTAAAAATAAAAGTATTTTACTTTTTCCAGACATATTGTAATATATTTAAAATTGTAGACTTCATTTTAATATGGGATACTGATGAGAAACTTCGAAGATATCCTAAAGTGTTTCTGGCATATAAAAATATTTTATAAAGTAATTATATTTTATTATTTTATTATTATTTAATTAGTATTTTATTTATTATCATTCCATTGTATTGTATTGTAAAATTGTATTGTATTGCATTGTAAGTACAATTTAATGTATATTTATTTAATTTTTGAAGTTGGTTTTTGGCGACCTTTCCAATTTATTGATATATTTAATTTATATTTATTTTGATTTCCCATTTATTTTAATTATTTAATATATTTAATATATAGATTTAAATTCCATTTTAATTATTTCCCTAACAAAATTCCTTAATAATTATGAATTTTTAATAACAATTAAATTTTCCATATTAATAATTCCTTCACAAACAAAATGGCTTTAATATTTTTTATTTTTAATATAATTTTATATTTTCAACTGTATTTACTATGATCTCAAGCTATTTAACGTTATTTCGTGATCTTTTCATCAATTCCTTTACCTTAAAAATCTGTGAATCACTAACTGAACATCCACCCTATCGCTTCTTAAGAAGGCTCTCTTATTTTATAATTAATTAGACTTTCATAGCCCAAGATCTCTCCTATGTAGGCCCCATTAAGTTCAAGTGTAGTGCACTCTTCAAAGGGAAAACCTCACTTGGAGACGAGTTATTTGATATTCAGTGAGCAACTGAGCACAACAACAATAACAACAACAACAACAACCACACCAACACTTACAACAACAACACCAACAACAACAACAACAACAATAAAACACAACAATAAAGAGGAGAAAAAAACAACTCCTATTGTGAATGGGCTGCGTACAATTTAGATTCAACATTTACATTCCCATTTGCATTGATTGTGCATGACTCTATGTAATTTTAATCACAACACTCGCACACACACACACACACAGAGGGCAGCTCTTGTAAAAGGGATTTCCTGTTATGAATATTCCATCAACATAATTATTACATACGACTTGGAATTAAGTACGGGGCCCCGCCGACTTTGGGCCTCCACCTCCACCTCCTCCGTATACGCAATCATTTCCGCCCGTCCGCTTTTCTTTTTTTTTTATTATTATTTTCCTCTTTACGGTTAACAGTTAATTAAGTTGATATTCGAGAGAGAAGAAGAGAAAAAAATTCGGAGAAATAATACCCAACGTTGACTTACAAATTGACCCCTCGATATGGTGCTCTCTGGGTTGGGGAGGAGGTGTAATCTTGGCTCGTCCCCAATCCCTCCCCTTGGGGATCGTGAGTCACCAAGATCAGTAAGGAATTTTTAACTGTCGATTTGATTAATTAATTAAAGCACAACAACCCTTTTGTGTGTGTGTGTGATCGCGAGAGGCTCGAAAGTGTCGGCGGCACTTTGGCACTTTTACGAAAAATATGTCATTAAATTTTTACAAACTTCTGCGACCTTTGACGCCGAACTTGAGCGATGATTAAGCCAATCAGCTTAGTGGAAAAAAAACACACAAAAATAAATGGGAACATAAGCCGAGTGAGTGACTCAGGCTCAAGGCATCAATGATGATCATGAGCATGCTTTTCGCAGCAAAAAGCAAAGGCATAGCTCGTTTAATGACCTTAAAGGACGTACGAGGAAAAGTGTTCTTCTGGACAGAGATTTCTCTAGAAAACGCAAAGCAGAGGCAGCAGACAGAAAGAGTAAAAAAGGGGAGAAAAAAAAACTCCATCGCATAATAATAAGTGCAGCCACGCCCCTTTTTCGGAGGAGGAAATCGGGGGAAGCAGGCAACTATTAGCCATAATGTGCTGGGGCCGTGAAGGCCTTGCAGGAGGCTGTGATCGCTGACGAGCAAGAAGCCTTGGAGTCAGACTCCAAGAATCTTCAGAGGAGAAGTGGACGCAGCTTTGCCACGGAGATGGAGACACTCAAAGAAAATACTTGAAATTATAGGAATTATAAATAAAAAAGTAAATATAAATTCTTCAAAACAGAAAACTGTTTCTAAATATATTATATTTATGAAAATCTTAGGAAAATTGGATACAAATCTATACTTTTCTGTGATGGCTTTTATAATATATATAAAATATATAAATATATAATTTTTACAACAGACCTAGGTAGAATTTTATTTTTTTAAGTGACTGTTTGTGGTCGTGGCAGGAGGCTGCGGATCGAGAAGCGGGCAGAAGAACTTTGGCCAGCAAGCGGCTACTGTGCAGCACCAGCAGCACTGGGAAGGGGCAGGAGGGGGCATGGGAGGGGATGTGGGACAGCCACTCGGGCTTGGGCTCGAGCTCGGTCGCGGGCTCACCATGGACCACGGAACACGGACCATGGACCTCGGACCAGTTTGCCACGCTGCAGTTGAGCCGCACGCACTAAAACCAAGCCAAGACCCAAGATGACGACAAACAGTGCTGCGAATGTAACCGTTTTTTCAGGGAGATTTGTTGGTTTTTTAAGTATTTAAATTAATTTTAAATTTTTAATTTTTTTTTTAATAATTTGTGTTAAATTACAATATAATTTACTTCATGATTTAGGCACAAAAAATATGCAAAATCGAAGAGGAAGTGAAATAAAGAAAGTCCCTTCTTTAAAAGACATTTAAAAATAATAGAAAATTCTTAAATTTACAATACATTATTTATTTATTTATATTTTATTTAATTATTAAAAATAATACAAAATTAGTAAACCTAAAATATTTACTCAGAAATACTTCCTTTCAAAGATTTCTTGTAGTTTATATACAAAATATCTGAAACAAACCTCTGGGATAAGCATTAAATATATTAAAACCAAGGCATTACAACATTACAAAATTGAGAGAAAACTATATAATATCTCACTTAAAAAACCACTCCTGAAATCCGTAATTTTTTTGGAAAAACCTCTCCCCTGATCTTATCCTTATTTTCCAAATCTCCACAAGAAAGGCTACTGCAGACAGCACTGGCAACCCATTGGACTTCGGACATATTCCGGACAGACTCTCCTCCATCGTGGCGAAGGCTTTTGTATTTGGTTTATTTGTCTGGTTTTTTGTGTACAGGTTTTCTTTTATTCATTATTTTTTTACCAGCGTCATCGTCACACACACACACACACATACACACACGCGTACACACCGAGTGTGCTACCGTGCTACGCTTTATGGCAGCTACACTGGACGAAAATCAACAGAGGGTTTTCCATTGTTCCATCGACGGTTGCGCACGCGCGTGCTCTCTGAAATTCGTTGGAATTATTTTCGAATCAAATCGAATAATAAAGAAATCTGGCAGCCAGTGAGTGTGTGTGTGTGTGTGTGCGAGTGTGCCTTGCCTGGCGGTGTGTGTGTGTGTGTGAGTGCAAAAATAAATAAATAAGAAAAGCTTTGAGTGCTTTGGGGCATTTATTATGGAGCTGTCCCAGTCGCTGCCCCTCAGTGGTCGCTGCTGTCGATTTATTATTTTTGCTTCTTTTTTTCAGTTTTTTGTTGTTGATTTTTTTTCTTCTTTTTTTATCTCCGAAAATAAACAAAACTTCAGGGCACATTCAACGCGCCGGCTGTGTCGCACTTTTCGGCTGCTGCCGTTTTTGAAAATACCCTAAATGTCGGGTATTTAAGGCGAGGCAAGAAGATTAAAGTTTTACAAGGCGGAAAAATTAAATAGAATTTAATTCTTAAGAAAAAATGAGGATCCTTTTTAAAGTTAAGCATCCTTAATGCTAAAAATCGATATTTACTATCGATAAGCAGTCGATAGTTCAGTCTGTGAAGTCGCATCTCTATTGGCTAGGCTATTTCCGGTAGAAGAGCAGGATAATTTAATTTATTTTTATAAACATAATATCCAGGAACATTTATGTAAATATATGCTTACAATAATTCCTAGACCATAGTAATTTAATATATTATTTCCTCAACTTCCTAGGGCACTTCCCAGGTCGGTGTTGACCTTCTCCAAAATTTGTTTCTTGGCTTATTTATTTATTTATTTTTTTTTTTGTATGCTGCATTTTCAAACGCGCCTCGTTAGCAAGATCTCGCGCCGGCCACGGGCCAAAGTCTCAACTGGGTCTGGTCTCCGTTCTCCGGTCTTTGGATTCGGATTTGGGATTTTGGGATTGGGAGTTCAGACTGGGCCCGGGTCTTTGGCATGCCTTGGTGCGGCCACATGCATATTTGATATCTTATTAACACCCCACAGCTCGCAGCTCACAGCTCACAGCTGAAAAGGTAAAGCGCACAGGAACCCAAACGCAAGATACAACTCAAAAAAAATATAAACAAAATAAAGAAAAACATGTCGATGTCATCTCGCTACTTGGAATAGTTGGGAAGGTGATGTGGGTTGTGATCTTGGTGGGATTTAAAAAATATTAACTAAAGGAAAAGGTATTCCATAAATTCAGGAGAGAAGTTAATACATTTTCTCAAAGGATATGTTGATAATTAATGTTTTTTGATTACTAATTATGTCTTAAACCGAACGTAGGTTGAATTTTCTATCTAATGAGATTTTAAATCACTACAAAAGGTGTCTAAAAGTATGTTGTACAAATGTAAGTGATATTAAATAAATACATTCTAATTGTACCTTAAGAAATAAAAGTTATTCTTAATAATTAAACAATACCAGTTAATATAAACTATTAAAATGTTTAATTCCCACCCAAATGATCTTCAGAACAAACCCCAGAGTAACTTTCTCCACCACTTAAGCCAAGATTTCCCAGCAGCAGCAGCACCACCATCACAGGGGGGAACTCGAGCATAATCTGCTTGGGCTGCCAACTCAACCATCATCTCATCATCATCATCAGCAGCATCTCCATTTCCAACACTGGAACCCTGCATTAAATACAATGTTTTTTCCATTTTTTGTTGGTTTGTATACGTTTTTCCTTAGGTTTTTTGTACACGTCCCCGGGCCAAAGAGCTTAAATAAAAAAAAGGCCAAACAACCAGAAGAACCAAAACAAACTGTATCTCTGTGGCAGTCGCTAACAATTTGTGCAAACATCGGGAACATTTCAGGGGAGGATGGGGCCATGGTGATGGGCGATGGCGATGGCGATGGCGACGTGGATGTGGCTGTGCCTGTGGAAGTGTGTGCACAAACCGATGACGACGGACGGATGGATCTGGCCAGCCAGGGGAAATGCCAACAGAAACCGCATACCGTCTACAATTATTTGCCCAGAGATTACTTTGCTTAAATACGATTTGTATGTGTTCAGGCATATATGTATATATCTCTCTCTCTAGCTAGATGTGTTCGTTCTTTATATTCTGAATTCCCCACCATTATCTGGCATGACCTTGTGAAGGATGTGACCAAGAATGCGAGCCACGACCAAAAACAAGAAGAGAAAAAAGCGATAAAAGTGCGAATTTTGACCAAGTCGATGTAGTTATACCCTTTTGTGGGGAATTACCAATTATATAGGGAGGGGTTTTGAGGTTTTTAGGGGTTCCATAAAGTATCTGTTGCGATCTGAAAGTACATAACAAGGTTATATCTTTTTATAAGCAAAACATCTCCTTTAATTAGCTTTACATCCCATCTTGTGGGCGTTCTTTTATTGTTAAAATAAATGTTAATCAAGCTGTGCCTAGCTGTAAAGTTTTATTTAAAATAATAAATATTTTAAGGAGCCATCAATCCTGCCTAGGCCATGTTACCTTCCCCCAAAAAAAGGGTATAATAAAGCCAAGCCAACGGCGGAGCTAAGAAGAAACCTCACGTCAGCCAAATAAAGCAAACACAACTCGAGAGTCAGTCAAGAAAGTGGAGGCTGAACTGAAGCTGGAGAATGAAGCTGGATTTCCAGGGGGGGGGGGCCTCTTACGGGGTATTCCGGCCTCGTGTTCCGGGGGCAGAGAGGGAGACTGGAGCTCTTAAGAATGGGCGAAGCAGCATTGAAAAAGAAAGCCAGCGAAACGGCTTAAAAGCCAACTCAAGAGTCGCATCTTGAGAGCGCCGTTTCCGCTCAAAGCCCGGGTCTCCGACTCCGTCTCCATCCCCGTCATATGATCATGATTATTATGGCAAATGATCATCGACCAGCCAGCAGCAGCAGCAGGCAGATCTACACCAAGACGGCAGCCGCATAAACTGCCAACGCCATTTAAGTCATAATTTAAGCCACATTCCAGATGCGATCCTTCAGAGATTGCATTGCGTGCCCGTGCCCGTGCCTCGTGAAAGAAACCGAAAGATACATTCATAAATTCGCATCGAGGAGCCCCGAGGATCGTTCGCCTGGTGGCGTGATTGTGGCGTATTTCTTATGCCTTCCCTTTGGCTTTTCAATTTGCCTCTTGGGCCTGGCCCCAGCCAAATTACACTAGGCAGCAAATTAATGATTTTATTTAATTGTTTCTCTTGCTTGGATGTGCGTGTGTATGGTAGTATATGGTATACCGATCGATGACTGGCTGTCGCCGCATATTATTTGGCGCATTAACAAGTCTCAAATTTCGCCTGGCGTTGAGTTATGAGCAACTGCCCTAGTATCCCTGCTCTCCTGCCTGCCTGCCTGCCTTCTTGCCCCTCTGGAGTTTCTCCCTCTCCGGCGGAGTTCTCCAGACATCTCGTCATTCCCACGCATCTGGGCACGTACGAGCCTCTCAAGTGGAGTAGGAGTAGCCCGAGAGATGGAGATGGAGTTGCCAGCAGCAGAGCTGGAGTTGGTTTGGAGGAGGAGAGGTCGTCGTCGTCGTCGAACAGAACACCAGAAACAAGGAAACTGGGCACTGCGGGAAAGTATTTGAAAAATGCCATAAAAGTAATTATGTTAAATAAGATAATTTTAGGAATATATAAAAGCTATAGTTTTAGGAGTAGAATCTCCTGACTTGACACTAAATTTTTATGGCTGTGATATCTATCTCCATACCAAGTTTCAGATCGATTGGATCAGTATTTAGGTTTTTTAGATAAATAAAAATAAGCCATATAAAAAAGACCCCTAAAAGTAGGCAACACCGTTTGCCCAAGAAATGTAGAGTGTTTTATGGTCTGCGAAATATACTTTTAAACGTATATTAAATTACCAAACTAATCTATCTTCATTTTATCTATCTATAAATATCTTAAAAACCATATCTTCCATAAGTTATTCTTCGTTTTCCCCCTTTACTTATTTATTTCAAGTGTAGGAAACAACTGTCAGGCTGAGGTCTAAACCCCGGTTCGGGGCGCAGATCGGGACTCATGCCTGTGTTACAAGTGTCAGCCCACAATGAGTAGTATGTGGATGAGTTTGAGTCCCTGATGCGGATAAAGTGGAGGAAGGAGAAAACATCCGTTAAGCGTTCGTTAAGTGTGCGCATGCGTGGAGCGCTCTTTTGTCGATTCCACCGAACCAGCGATCAGATCGAGTCGAGGTTCTGTTGGGTTGGGAGAGAGTAGCATATGCCGGGGCATATCCTGGAGGGCTTATGAGGCGGACACTTGAACGGAGCCGAAACAGGAAACATGCCTAGTTACCAGAGAGCACGAGGAGTGGGCGTCGAGGGGTATATACTACGACGACGACGACGACGACGACGACCACGATCACGACAAAGACGACCAAGACAAGTGCCTCCATCTCTTCTTTCCCTGTAATTAATTAAAGAACCGTCATCCGATGTAGGCGTCGTTTTTGGCTACCTCCTCCTCCTCCTCCTCTGCAGCGCTTGCGCCTTCTCCCCTCGATAGGCATATAAAGCTTAATTAAAGCAAATTAAAGTGATTGCCATTTAGTTTGAGGTTAATTGCATTAAATGCGAAACTAAAAGTCGAGCACGCATCTCCTTCTCCCTCTGCTTCACCGCCTTCTTTTTCCAGGGGGAAAGAGAATCTTCCCTTGTGACTCTGATCTTGAGGGTCTGGTACTGGAGTCTCCCCAGTCTGCTCCATTTGCGAATTGTGTCGTGAGACTTGCCGCAACTTTGACCCCCTTCAATGGGCAAGAGATTCAATATTGCACGCATCGTTAGGGGTACGGTTAAATGGGATTGAAAACTCTTGGGAAAACCAGGGAGAATATGACAGGGATTTGAAGGAAGATTCCTGGTTGTATCTAGAATGGTTGAGGTTTGGTGTTTGTAGAATAATAATGTCTTGTGGGTAGAGTTCTTACCCCTAGAATAGTATTCTCTGGTGTAAGTACATCTAATCTTATAATATATTTTTCTCAGTATTAGGGTCTTTAAAATATACCAAGAAATATTAATTAAGAATCTAAATTTCGTGGCTTCGATGCATTTATGGACAAAATATTCCCTATTTGCTTCCAATATGTATTTGCAACCTCAATTGCCTTGGAGAGCCCGGCAACACTTGGCCCCAAATCTAATTGCAGTTTGCATGTTTGCCGGCACTTTCGATCTGGTGGTAGTCATCGTCCTCCTCGTCGCTTCCCCGGGGTATCCCGCACTTTGTGGAACTTATGCACATCTTGTCGGCACATAAATTCTCATTACAAGTGGGGAACGATGACGATGACAACGGCTTGGCCTATGGCACTGAACTTTTGTGCTTAATTTTTTCGATATGCAATAAATTGAGAATGGCCAATGGGGATGGTATGGGTAATGGGTAAGTGGAGAATTGGAGAGCTGGAGAAGGGTATTGGGTGATTGGGGTTGATGGAGGTGGAGGTGGAGGTGGGGGTGGGTTGCATTAGATGCATTGACCTATGGATGGTGTTCAAGGGAAAATAAATGAATTTTTAATAAAGGATATAATGCAACTTCATATATGCTATAAACTTTGTAAATTATAAATGAAGAAGAGGTAGAAATAATGAAAAAATGTTTAAAAATACTTCCATTAAGAAATAAATGATTAAATAAATAATGCCAATGGCCAGTGGACAGTGGACAGCAGTTTCCGAGGGCTGTGTGGATAAAGTCAAACAGGATGGTGGAGAAGGAAGTCCAAGCGACATCACTGCTCCGCTGGGCCGGATGAGCATTAATTGCGTTGATTGTCATCGCTGCTTGCTTGCTCGCTGGCTGGCTGGCTGACTGGCTGGCTGGCTGGTTGTTGATGTTGCAAAAGCTGCGGGCTGCGAATCCGAGTGCGAGTGCCAGTGCGAGTGCGAATGCAGTCGGTTCATTGGACTGGCGCAGTCAACTTGCAACTTGCAACGTCAGTCGCATGCGCCGATGTCTAGGTAAAAGTTCTATGCTGCTGCTGCTTGTTGCTTTTGGTTTTGGTTTTGCTTTTGCTGTTGCTTTTTTAGACACAATTTCCGGGTCATTGACTTGAAGCATTTCTTCATTGAATTGCGTATGGGGACTGCAGTTGTATGCGTGTGTGTGCTGGTTCCTGTGTGTGTGCAGCAACACGATCAATAAACGAGACAAGCCAACAACAACAACTACATTTACACCAACAAAAACTATACCAACAAAAGCAACAATCACACAAAAACACACCAACAACAACACCAAGAAAAACAACATCCAACAACAACAACAACAACTACATTCACGCACAACGACAACGACCAGTTAGAAGAAATACGATAAAAAAAGAAAAAAAGAAAACAGAGTCGAAGGCAACCAAAGAACTTTTATATGGCCAGAGAGTTCTTCCAGAGAATACAGTAAGGACTCTAAAAAGCAGGCTGAATTTATTTTAAGAAGCAATTATTTATAGAATAAAAGGTGAAAATTAATTAATTTAATTAATTTAATTAATGTATCTTCGATGGAAAAGTAAAAACCTGATCACTTACTTACATATATATTTTATAGCACAGACATAGTTTCTGATTTACACCTTGGCCTCCCTTAGATTCACCATAGCGAGCATTGCCTGTGAAAGGAATAAAGAGGCGAGCGGGGCCCAAGAAAGGGGGGCTTTTTGGGGAGGTGAAGAGGGGTGTTGTTGTTCTGTTTACGACTTTGCCTTGCTTTTTTTTTTGTTGTAGGACGAATGCCGTGTGCAGTGCAATAGCAGAAAAAAATAACAACAAACAAGAGGAGGCTAAAGAAAATAATGACAATAACAAGCAAGAAGAGAACTTACTTCGGAGTAAAAACTAACTAAATACCCATTTGAAATGTTAATATAATAACAACAATTTGCTTGACTTATTATACTTTTAATATTATATTTTAAGTACATAAATTAAGCAAAGTTAGTTTTAGTTTTTATAACAAAAACTTATATGACACTTTGCTTTCAACAATTTAATTTAGTTTAATTAAAAGGAACTCGAATTGAAAATATAGTTTTTATTGACACAAAGTTATATACATATTTGTGTATTGTTGTATATACTTAATATTCGAACTAATATACCCCATGACCCTTTCTGCCGGTTTTTGTAGGGTATGCAAACAACAACAAATACAAGAGGACGTCGCGTCGTCGTCGACGACTGTAGATAAAACCATGCAACCGGCAAGCAAGGTAACCTGCAAGCCGCAGAACCGAACGAAACCTCCGCTGGCCACCTGCCCCTGTCCCCGCCCCACGTCACCTTGCTTCCCCCCCTCCCCTCCCCACCATTGAGCAGGTAACCTGATCACCACAAAACAGAAGAAACAGAACGGAGATAGAAACAGAAAGAGGAGAGTGGAGAGAGGAGGCGAGAATGAGAAGCGGAGCCAGCATATCAGGAGACGCAGTTTCCTCTTTCTCTTCTCTCAGGGTACACTGCAAAAAATGGTCTTTAATTATGTTAAATAAATTAATTAACTAAAAGGTTTAACCTTAGAGCTTATTTGCTTACCATTTTCCCAGAAGAGAAAAGTGCTTCCTAAAGTTGTATAGTAGGAAAATATATACTATTTTAATGATTTTTAATACTTTCTTTCAGTGCATCGCTGCATAGGTGTGTGTGTGTGCTTGTGGAAATCAAGTGTAGCAAGGCAATGCAAGGCGAAGGCAAAAGAATAAGAGCAGCGGGCTTAAAAGAAAACGAGAAGAAGCTGAAAGAAGCTGAAGAAGAAGCCGAGGAACTGGGAAACGGAGGAGCGACGACGACGACGCGTCACGGAAAACTCGTTAATGCAGGCGAAGATTTCACTTGGACTCCAGACCCACCTAACACACACACACTCACACACATACGAACGCCGAGCGAGTGTGTGCTAGTGTGCGTTTAACGCATTTTAATCAGCGTGTCGCATAATTACCGGATGCTGTTGAGAGGGGCCAAAAGAGATGGGGCGATGCCGGGGTTAAGGGGTGGGAGGGGAAGAGCAGACAAGTGCCCTCTCCCCACCCCCCGCACTCATAGCTGGCGATGCCAAAATAAAGGGACGACGACGACGGTGAAAAGGGGGCAGGTTACCTCAACCGAAAAAAAAGGGGGGATATTCAAAATCATAACAGAAAATGATGGATGAATTGTCGCGCTGCTTGGCTCCAATAAAAATAACTGTAAATGCGCTGCACTTTTCCGAGGGGAGATCGGCCAAATTAAAACGATGCCAGCACGTCGTCGTCGCCCCCCACAAATCAACGCACACATAACGTAAGGCACTGCAAAAAAAATTGAGGGTATTTTGAACTGAATATTTAGCATAATGCAATTTTTTTAATGTGCACTTTGATAGTCTAGTAATATTTATTTTGTATTTATTTTATTATTATATTTTGATGTATTTTTCTGTATTTAATTATTTACATAAACTTGTAATCAAACGTTGTATTTGATTTATCTTTTAATAAAGAACTTTACTAAGTCTGTGATTAAAAAAATAACGAAAGAAGTTTATGGGTTTTCAGTAATATTTATATTTAATTATTTACATAAAGTTCTTCATCAAAGGTTATATTTGATTTATTTGTAATAAACAACTTAATCAAGTCTGTGATTAAAAAAAAGGAAAGAAACTACTTAGGGATTTTTTTATAATAAAATAATAATAAGCAAACATCTAAAAATTAAAATAAGGAATTTCATTCTATATAACTATGAATATATAACTTTTATTATTATAATGGTTGGTAAATAATATTATAATACTTGGAAAATACAAATATAAGTAAATTACAACAAAGTAATATAAACGCTTCTTTCTATTTTGGAAGGTAATAATTCTTATTTATTATTAATTTTCTGTAAACATCAAGTTAATTTGTAATTCTATACTTCAACTGAAAAACCCCAGCCGATCTCGACATGTCTTAGCATGCTGAACTATAGCTTAACTATCGATAAGAAATATCAGGTTTAAGCTCAAAGGGAGCTTCAACTTATTTTCCTTCCAATATACCCCCGTTTCTCCCCATCAATTTCTTGCTGTGCACTCACAAAATGATTCTAGTGATCTTCGGTCTCGAGTCTGCAGTGAAAGTTGCTTGCGGCTGCTGCAACATCGACAACAACAACAAGAACAACGAAAATAACAACTACAACTACAACCGCCGCCGACAACATCTCTGTCTGAATTCGAAGTATTGAAAATATTAATAGAACAAACTTGTTTTGACGGAAATGCACTTTACTTTATTTATCATAGTCCGTCAGTTGGGGATTGGGATTGGGATTCGTATTCGGATCGGGAATGAATGAAGCAACATGTGGAGAGGCGGCAGCAGCAGCAGCAGCAGCCTCTTCCTCTCTATTTATGCAGATAGATGGGCGGAAAAGATAAAGTATCTCGGGTAGCACACAACACACCATACACACACGCACACACACACTCGCTGCAGTTGCAAATTGCAATAGAATCGGGAGGGGATCGTTGGCCATGTTGCAATGTTGCTGCTTGCGATGAGGATCTCAACGGGAAAGGAGGAGATGGCAATGGATGTGAAAATGGGGATGTGGATGAGAGGATGAGGATCAGGAGTGTGATCAGGAGGGGGGAATGGCAATGGGAATGGGGGTGACAGGTGCGGAGTCTGGCAGCTCAGGGAGTGGAAAGAACCAAATGGCTTTCGGAAACGCTCTGTTTTTTTTTAGCAAACAGCTCAGGGAGAATTGTTTTTCCTACGATTTTTTATTGCTAGACAAAATTAAGAACGAAAACTATTAAATATAAATTAGTTCGTGAGGAAATTACTTTGAAATAGGGCTGTTAAAATATTTACGAAATAATGATTTAGCTACTGCAGATAATGAAATTGTGCTTAATTTTATTAACCATGTTTTTAATAGCTTATTTAACTCAGTGTTTTATTAAAATGCATTCCAGTTCTTGGCTTAACATGACTATAATTAAAATGGCCATAAACCACAACATAAAATCAAGATAACTTAAAAATAAACAAAATAAAGCGTACATAAATAATTACATAAATCAATCAAGACATACATGACTAAGATGTAATAAACTGATAAATAAAATAACATGAATGGTTAAAAAAAAGAGTTAATGAAGATTAATAGAAATATTAGTAAAGATTAAAAGCAAAAACCTTGAATATGGCAGCTAATACTAAGTTAATTCACAGGTTTTACGGGAAATATATTTGGCTTACCCCAAAAAACACATTGATAATTATTATTTCTTAAATATTTTAATAGGGGAAATTGCATACCCTAAGAACTCTTGGTTCTAAGTACCCCCAAGCACTTGACATCACATCATCCAAAATTCGAGGTGCTGGGACTTCGGCTGAGCTGAGCTGAGCTCAGTCTCTCCCCTTCCGCCATCAGGCAACCGAAAAACCATCTGAAGCTTGTCAAGGTTTATTACATTGTAACCACAGAAAACGCTTTAGCTTCGGCTTCAAGCGGCTGTCATGGAATATTAGAAATGCCAGCCAACAACAACAGCAACTACACACCGGGGTTGAGTGTGGCCCATAGACAAAGTTCAACTAAGGTTGAAACCATTTGTCGGATTAAATACGCGCTGCGGTAATTATGTGCTTCAAGCAGCAGCAGCACCAGCAGCAGCAGCAACAACTACACGCAAGCAACATAGGCAACATGGCAAACATGTCGAGAATGCGACTCCGAAAGCACCGAAAGCCGAACCGAAACAAGTTTCCTCCAACAACTCCAGCTTTAGCTGGGGCTTTATAGCCGAAGCTATATAGCTCCTCCATAGCACTATAGAGCTCTCTATAGCGCACTCGACAACAACAATTACAGCAGTGGTCAGAGGTAATGCTTGAGATCGACTATTACATACCCTGGTACTGATTCTGATCGAATAACATATGTAACAATTTGGCAAAATATCAGGAAACAAGATTAAGATCAGTTTCTTGTAAGTTTCCTGAACTACCAATAATCCTGAGAGTTGGCTGTCAAATTACTGTGGGGAATATGTGTCAAGTAATCGATATTGTATATCGAAATAGAGCAATCGAAATAAAGCCTTTTCAAAATCCAAATTTATTGTCATATTTAGTGAAAAGATTCTTTAAAATATGTTTTCTAGGAACTTTCTTTCACTAAAGGTTAACTATTTATAGAGAATGAAACTTTTGCTATGAAATATTGATAAATTATCGAAATTTATCGAGCTTGGAATATCGAATATTAACATAGATCTCTATTGCATTATACATAGCTTGATTCTTATATAAATAAATCCAAAATCCTGATATCGAAACTTATAAAATATGGAACTTTTACCTCCCTTCTTTGAGAGGTTCATAAAAATCCGCATAAATAATTTACACAGCCGGAAATGGTGTTACATCCGCCGGAAAGAATACAAATCTACCCATGAATTCTACATGTACCGGGTATTACAACAGCGGCAACATCATCGGCGGGACGATAAGGCCGGCAAAGTGTCAAATGAATTTGTCAGACTCGAACCGAACCCGAACCCGAACTCTCTCGGACATGTTACAGCACTTGGGCATTGGGCCGACAATAAACACAAATTTAATTGTCCAAAAGCAACACAGGCGGGGTGTTCTCGGAAGGAAAGGAAAGGCAAGGAAAGGCCAAGGAAATCACGTGCGATCTGCGTCCGTATCACAGGTGCTTCCGTTCCCTTTTGGAGGAGTTGGAGTTGGAGTCGGAGGAACGGAGAACCAGAAACCAGAAAGCAGAAGAAAACAGCGCTCGGCGGATGTGAGTATTTGTTGTGATTTTTGCACCTGTTGCACCTCAGTAACAGTCCAAGGAGCAGTCAAACATCAAAAGTACAGGGCGAGAAATGGGATTAAAGACCTGAAATCAAGCAAAAATAACATATTTTTTAAGTCCTTTTATATCAATTATTATTAATATTATTTCTAATGAAAACTTTCTATATAAGATATTTTAAAAATGATATTATTTTCATAATTAACCTATAGATATTTTTCGTTCAGTGCCTGGCCAAAACCCAGAACGTTGGACGAGCGATGCATACAAATACAAAACCACAAGCGACTTCCGCCGCCGCAGGATCACACAGTGGAGGGAGGCCCCCAGACCGAAGACCTGTTCCCATTCCCTGGCCTGGCGATTTGATGGCGATGCCAAGATGTGTGAGATGCGCGCGAGATTCGATTCCCCGAAAGCTGCCATGAGTTGGCATTTTTTTTTTCCTCGCCGATTTTCGGTTTCAGCGAATCCATAATGATTTCATTGATCTGTCATTCAAGAGCTTCCAGCATGTCTGCAGTGCGAAACGTATTCGTATCTTGCACTCGCTCCGTAGTAGCTATGTATGTGGCATTGTGTGTCTGTGTGTCACCGGACATGTGTGCCCCTGGCTGTGGATGTGCCTGTGCTGGATGGGAGATTGTGGCAGGCATTACCAGCAAACAGTACCCAATACCCATTGCCCAGACCCGCCGACACTGATAGCTTATCAACGCCGCCGCCACCGCCGCCGCTTCCTTGCTCATTAGAGAGCTGAATAAATCTCCGGTTCTCCGGCGAGATTCGATTCGATTCACCTTCAGCCACTGGCAGAGTGTGTGGCAGTGCCCAGTGCGAGTGCGACAAGTGACAGCCAGATAGACGGACTCTGTCCTGGTAAAAGTAGTAGTAGAAGTAGGAGACCACTCGTAATTCCATATGGACACACGCCTCTTCCAGGGAAAATGCTTAAAGGAAATGCAATGGGTGGCAAAAAAAAGAACACAGAGTTACCAGGTTGTGGAAAGTATATCTGGCATTTTCTGGCAATTAAAGGGGTTTCAAAGTCAGTTAAAGGATGCTGATGAAGGATGTTGGCTACTCCTTGAAACTATTTTATACAATTTATATTTAAAATACAAAAAAATTGATTAAATTAAAAGGATTTAAATATCAAAGAAGAAGTGCATGGATACTGATAATGGAAGTCTGCTACTCCCTGAAAAAATGTAATGTTTTATATCTTTATCTTTACTAATAATTATGTATTATTTTTACTCAATTGATAAAGTTAATAATCTTTAATAAGGCGAGAAAACTCAGCCAATGGATACTTCTTGAAGTAAATGCCTTTATAAGGACTTCTTTTAACGGAAACTTCAAATATTATTGTATTATTAAATTATATTAAATAAATTATGTTCGATATTAAACTTAACCAACTAATTAGCGAGCATTCACTGTACTCACATGTCCCACAGATATATCGGCAGAACTGATCAAAAGTTGATTCATTGCGTGCATTGAATGAGTGGAGAATCTTCAAAGGAATTCGCCGGAATGGCGATATCGATATGAAATGCGGGGGGAAAGGGGAATGGGGTGAGGGGGAAATGAAAATGGAAATGCCGGCATGCATAATAATAGTTTATACGGAAATCTAATGATCAATGGCGATGCACTGCATTTCCCATTGGGTTCCTCTCTCTCTCTGTCTCTCACTCTCTCCGTTATCAACTTCATTCATTAGCGGCAAAGCGAACCCGAAAATGGCCCCCAAGGGGGTGGTCACCGAGGGGGTAGGTTTCTCCCGGGGGGTGCAAGGCAGAGGAGAGGCTGAGAAAGCAAAAGAAGGAAAAAGAAGAAAAACAGAATTGGCAGACTTGCATTGCACGCAATCAGCCAGCTCGTTAAATATAGCACACTTCAATCAGAGGCAGTGCATCTTGCGTCTGCTTATTCGAGTTCGAGTTCAGTGCTGTCGCGCAGCTCCATTCATTCGCTACACTGAGAGAAATGAAGCGTGACTCATTAAATTGCAAGAAATTGGAAAGAAACTTGGTGACATTTCAACAAAATAAATATAGACAAATCCTTTATAGTTTATTGCATAATTTCTTAATTAGAGGTTCTTGTATTCGGAAAATTATTTATTTTAAATAACATCTTAAATTGTCGCTTTTTGTTCATTTAGTAAAATATTTATTTATATATATATTTGTAACTAAAGCTTAACTAAAAATAAAACGTAAACAAAGTGTGTTAAATACTCTTCAGGATCGAAATTTATTTCTATTTATTTAAAACTAAAGTTTATTAGAGGTTCTTGATATCGGAATATTATTTATTTTAATAAAATAAAATCTTACACTTAATAATTTGAATAATAATTCGTTATACATATTTATTTAAAAAATTATGTTTGATACTTTTCAAGCCCAATATTTAGTTCTTTTTATTTAAAACTAAAGTTAATTAGAGGTTCTTAAATTCGGAATATTATTTATTTTATTAAAAGAACATCTTAAATTTAGGTTTCTTATACATTTTGTAAAATATTTATTTCTACTTATATAAATTTAAAGTTAACTTAAAAAAAAAAATTGAATGGTTTTTAATACTTGTCAGGCTCAATATTTATTTGTATTTATTTAAGACTAAGGCTAAAGTTTATTAAAATAATGTGTTAAATTGATGTATTTTCTACATTTGATTTAATATTTATGTATAATTATTTAAAACTAATACTTAATACTTTTCAGGACCTATATTTATTTATATTTATTTCAAACTAAAGTTAAACTTAAAAAAAAAAGAAAGGAAATGTTTTCTCCCATTCCTTTTTATATTCTATATATTACCAGTTTCCAAATTATATTTATTTCCTTAAGACCAACTTTATTATTCATAGGTAAGGTATGAGAGGTGAGGCTACTCCTTGCAACCTCTAATTAGAGCTGTGCTCCATTTCGATCCACACCTTATTATTCATATTTAGGGCAATATTTTCTCGCCGTGCACTCTCCTCCACTCAAAGTGTGTCAATTCGGAGCGAGTTTGGAGCGAATTGGCAGGTCTCGTGCAGCAAGGCTTATCGGGGGGATAGTCATAGTCTCTCGGATCCAAGTCTGCTCCCTGTTGGATCTGCGGTCGCCACGCCGCTGATTACAAGCAAACCCAAAAACAACAACAACAACAACAACAAATATCATGTTTTATTTGCGTTTATTTCTTTTCGGTTTCATTCTCTTCTTTTTTTTGTTCTTTCTTATGTGTGCTTTTCGCCTGTGCTTTTTGTGTTGTGTTTTCTTTTTGCAAGGCCCGGAGTGACCCCGGAGCAGACCCCGGTCGATCCGCTGCTGGGTTATCACTGGCCAGAAACATGCACCACCACTAGCACACACACCCAGCCACACACACCCAGCCACACCACACACACACTCTCTATGGCGGGGACTCAACTGTTTGTAATTCGCGTTTGAGCGCGCGAATTATGATTGAATAATGAAATGCCCCAATGGGCAGTCAGCAGTCAGAGCCGGAGCAGTCAGCAGTCAGCAGTCCGCCGCTGCTGCCTTCAATTATGCAAAACGGTTACTGCACTTTGCATTAATTAACAACAAAACGGGACAACAAACAAAGCAGCGAAATTCGCATAGAGCCGCGCGCCGCAGCTGACACAATTTTGCACGTGCTAACTTAACCCATTTTATACTAAGCTTAAGCGGGGGGAGGGTATAGTAGTACTAAAGTAGTACTTCCTACTTAGATTAAAGTCTTTGTTTTTGGATCAGTTTTGGAAGGTTTTTTAATAGAGAAGTTAAAGGTAATAGCTACAAAAAATAAATAAATACAAAAAGACTATTTAGGAAATGATTTCTAAGATATATTAAATTAAGTCAGGCTCTTAAATGTTTAATGTAGATTTTGGGGCACTAAGATAATGCATTTATAGGGATTTCTTCTTGGTTTCTAATTACAAGTAAATATATTAATTATATATAGTTTGTTTTAGCGACCATTCCAATGTACATATATTGATTATATTATTATATTAAATACATAAGAATATATTAATTTTTTGTATATTACATTTTTTATATTCTAAAGAATTTTGTATTTTCTTTATTCAATTAAGTTCCTAACCAAAGCAAAGTTTTCCGTTGGTTACTAATTACATATGTATTAATTATATTATTATATAAAATATATATCATATTTTCTTATATTATATTTTTATTTAACTATAAAGAATTATATATTCTCTTTGTTTGTTTGTTTTTTTGCTTTTGTTATGTAATTTTAAAAGTCTTCTTATTAAGTTCATAAATAAAGCATTGTTTTTTCTTGGTTACTAATTATACAAATATATATATATTAATTATATTATTATATTAAATATAAATCATATTTTCATATACATATTATATTTTTATTTAATTTTCTTTTCTTTTAAAATACTATTTTTATTCTCTGTTTGTAATTTTTCTGTTGTTAAGTGATTTTAAAATAAGGAAGTTTTCATATTAAGTTCATAACTAAAGAAAAGGTTTTTTCTTGGTATATAATTATACATATATTAATTATATTATTATATTAAATATACATAATACATACATAATACATACATAATTTTTTATGTTATTTTTATATTTATATTTATTATAAAGAATTTTGTATTTTCTTTCTTTAATTTCTAAGTGAAGAATTTTTCATATTAAGTTCATAGCTAAGGCCATGTTTAATCCTTAATATAGTTATCTTGTTAATTACATAATTATATCCCAATATATTTATTTAATAAAGCGAATTCCTAAAAAATAAGTAGTGTAATTTACCTCAAGTCCAGCTAGACTCAGTTGAGCGCCCGCTCTTGGAGCAAACACTAAAAGCCGGGGTAGAGGACCCGGCTAGAGCAGAGATCTGGAAATATTTTTCCGACTTCCCTTCCAGAGCGAGTAAAAATATTTTGCAGTTAAATTTAAATTAAGTACACACACGGGGCCAGTGTGTGTGGTGAGTGTGTGTGTGTGTGTGTTTATGTGCTTGCAACATTTGATGCGCGCCTTCCGTTGTAAATTTTCATCGTAGGTTGTCGGTGTGCCGCCACCGCCCGCAATGTTTGTGCAACAGCAACGGCATCGGCGGCAGCAGCAGCAACATTCTGTGTGTTTTCTGCGCATTTTTTTAGTTCTTATTTTTTTTTTGTTTTTTTTCAGTTTTTAGTAATTTAAAAATAAGTGCGCCGACGGCGGCCCCAAATAGCATCCGCAAAATGCAGCAGAGGCAGAGGCAACATCGTTCGCTTGCCGCTGGATGGCCCCTCTGCTCTCATGTGTGTGTGTGTGTGTGTCGAGTGTGTGTGTGTTTTTAGTGTGCGTGAGCATCTGTGTGAGCTATGGTAGCCCCAATCCGAATCTGAATCCGAATCCCAATCCGAAGCCGAGGAGCAGGCGAGAGCAAACTAACTCGGGGCCTCGGTCCGTGTGCGCGCGAGATAAACAAACTGCCAGTTCACTATCAATCAAATACCGGAAACAGCTGCTTTAGTTTTGCCATAGCCATTTGGCACACCACTACACACGCACACACACACGGGAAGAGACGCACATACTGACAGAAAAAAGAATTAAGATCATTTCAGAGTTGATATTTCAAAGATCAATATGTGGGATATCACAAAAGTTACTCCTTGTTGGTCTTTAAATAAATTGTATTAATTACTTACTTATATAGTATAGATTCGAGGCAAATAAATCATTAATCAAACGTTATTTAAGATTTAAATATAATATATTTCATTATATATTTATATTTGTATTATATTGTTTTATATTTATAATTATATTATATATTTTTTGTATTATTAGGAAATGTATATTTATTATTAAAGCCTTTAAACAGAATTGAAAGATATGTTTTTTAATAATAATTATAGAATTTTTAGAGTAAAGAGCAATACCTTATATGAAGTTATTTGCACTTTTTTAGATCCATATATTATTATTAAAAATATATTAAAATCTGTATGTAAATAGTTTTTCTATGAGAAATATTTTTGAGGCGAAATAGAAATATTTATTTAGGTAATATTAAATATTAGATTTTTTTCATCTGAGTTTTTATAACAGCAACCCTGAAAACTATACTTTTATATAATAATATTTTATAAATGTGAAAATGTTGAATGAAAATGAGTTCATTTTAAGATTTAATTAATGCTTTTATGTAGCAATTTTTAAATTAAATTGCATTTGGCAACATGAAAGTGCAAAATGAGGGAATAAATAGTTTTTACTTAACTTTCCAAATAATGTTCCATGGAAAAAGGCAGGATATGTTTTAAATTTCATAAAAATAGAATAATTAGAAGGTTTATTATTATATTATTTTATTTAATTTATTATTTTTATTTAATTATTTAATTTACTATTTTATTTGATGAAATTCAAGCTTAACCTGTCTGAGTTTTACTTTTAAAATATCATAACTGCATAGGAAAATGTAAGCTCAGTGCAAGTATATTTAAGATTCCCTTCTTCGAATCATAATTCCCATTTTTGCAATCCTAAACCCGCCCTCAGAGAACCAACCACTTAAGGAAGGAAGAAAGAAACACACAAGATGATATATTTTTTTAGTATTATATGATTTTTTTTATTTTGTAGTTTTTAACGGAACATACATTCTAAAAACATTACATAAAGTTCTTCAGGGGCCTCGCACTCGAAGACCCCCTGCTGCTCCCCTACACATCATCATCCCCGAGAGGATCTCCTCTCGTCCTTTGCTCAGTTTTCTTTTTTTATTTTATTATAATGAAATGTACAAATAAAATAAATATTCATTATGCGTAGCTTGTATGTATAGAGTGCCTTAAATATTAATCGCGTATCTTTAGCATTATCTTTATCGTTATCTTTATGCGTGTATAATTTTTTGCTGTTTCTGTTTCTGTTTTTGCTTTGTATGTTTTTCGCTTGAATTTTCTGCATTAGCGCTTAGAGGCGGCTTTAAGGAGGTTTCCTCTTTTTTCCATCTTTTAGTTTGTTTTTGTGGGGTTTTTCTTTTTTCGTTTTTTGTTTGCATTTTTGTTTAATAGTTAGGAGTTTTAAGCATAGTGTGTATATCTAGGCGTATATATATATATAGTTATATATAGTACATATACAGATTACATATATATATATATATACTATACTATATATATATATATATATATATGAATATAGTGTATATGGTAAAGTGTTTTTTGTTTAGTGTTTAACATTAATCTTTAATTTATTTTTTGCTTGCTTCTTGCTTTTATGTGTATAAATTTGTTTTAAGTTGCTAATTTGCCACTGTTTTTTGTTGTTTTCCTTTTGTTTTCTTTTCTTTTTGTTTATGGATATTTTTTCTATACAAAAAAGTTCTTGTTTAGTTGCTGCATTTCGATTTGGATTTTGTATGTTTAACTTTACATTTAAGTTTTGCTTTCTCTATTATTTGGAATTTGCTTGCATTTTGTATCTCGCAACCTCGCTCTCATCATCATTATATACAATCTTGGGGCTGGCTTTTCGCGGTGTGGATGCTGTGTGGAAAAAGAACAACTATGGACCCGCCCTCGAGAACCCCATATATAAAATACGCTCATAAGAAACTGATTTCGTTATATATATCCCATATCGTTTCCCCAGTTCTGTTTTTCTTTCTGTTTTTCTTTTTGTTGTTCCGGCTTTTGTAGTTGGTAAAGTAAACTAACTGACTTTTGGTTCACATACATACATACATATATATATATATATCGCGACGATATCTAAGCACATTTAGACTGGTCTATAGGTTGCTCTCTAAATTTCTCGAAAATCTTCTGGCCAATACACACACACATATATCGTTTAAAGATTTAAATTCGTAAAGTTCTACAATGTTTTTTTTAGTTTTTAATTTTTATTTCCTTTTGCTCTTTCTACAACATCAAAAATGGACTGGACTTGGTTTTTATATATATGTATATATATTTAATATTTTACTAATTTTACGCCATTGAATATTTCTCTAAAAGTTCTCCTCTCATGTGTGTATATAGGTTATATGTATATATATAATCTGGTGTTTTGTTACTCGCTTGCCCCAAAATTGTTTGTTCAGTTTTTGTATATATCAAAGAAAATAGAAAAAAAAACACGTTTACTTTACAACATCTGTGTGTGTGTGTGTGTGTGGAATTGGAATTATTTTGTATAAAACTATTTAATGTTTGACTTAGAAATTGAACATTGAACTGAAGATATTTTATTATTATAAATCATTATTATAAAAAAACAAAATATGCATATTTCGTTGAAGAACTCTCTCTCACACAAATAATACAAATAAAAATCGTTCGAAAAATAATTCCTAATCGCGTTCGTTTCCCACTTCATCATCGTCGTTCTCTTCGTTTTTTTTAAGCAAAATTATTTTTTAAATAACATTTCTAATAATTAATAATTATCTGTTTGCAGTCTTTGGTTATTTAATTTTTCTTTCTTTCCTCTTTTCGTTTTTTTTCAGTTTTATATCCTTTTTTAAAACATATATTAAATAATTCTTTTTCTGTATATATATATATATATGGTTATATTTCCACGCCTTCCTCTAGATTCCAGCCTACGGATTTGTTCTGTTCTCTGTGTGGATTTTCCTCTCTCTCTCTCTCTCTCTCTCTTTTGTGCAATGCCGCTTTTCCTTGGTTGCGGGAAAAGCCGCCCCACAAAAAGCGCCTTCCGCCTTAGTAGTCGGGACTGGAGTCCAGCAGTCGCTTTTCGGGCGTAAGGTCACCCTTGCGCAGGATGCGACTCGCCGCACTGCAGCCATGGTCGATGGCCTTGCCATTCACCTGGCCCAGCGCCGCCTGGCCTCCGTTTACCGCCATGCCGCCGCCGACGCCGCCGGAGAGGCTCACACCGCCTCCTAGGCCGATGCCACCGCCTCCGATCCCATTGCCGCCGCCGCTGCCATTCACGCCCAGCGGCACAATGGGCAGCATGCTGCTGGTGGATCCTATGCCATGGCCCACGCCCTGGCAGCGGCATCCTCGGCCTGCGAACCTGCCGTAACACTTCTCGCACAGCTTCATGCAGCCCCGCATCGGCCAGTAGAACCACAGGCAGGGCAGGAAGATGGACAGGGCGCCTAGCCAGCCCCATCGCTGTGTCCGCTTGTATGGGCCGCAGGAGCAGGGATTGTCCACGCAGGGCGTCCCATTCCCATCGTCGCAGTCCAGGTCATTGTCCCGGGCACAGTGATAGAACAGCGCCTTGGCGCAGCACAGACAGGAGGCATAGTCGATGACGGACTCGGCGCTGCACAGGCACGTCTTGTTGCACACCCACGTCTGGGGCAGGGGACGCGGACTCTGGCAGGTCTCGCACCGGCAGCGGCCGCAGCGCGGGCACACAATGGGATTGATCAGTGAGGGATCGCCGCTCATCACAATGGGTCCCGTGGTGCCGCCAGATGCTCCAGAGGCGCCGCCGCCGCCACCACCGCCGAGGAGCTCCTCCAGGGCATGCATATGCTCCTTTTGCGTGGCGGGCGTGGGCTGCTTGGTGATGATCGCTGGCTGGGCCAGGTTCAGGTTCAGTCCCAGGCCGAGACCAAGTCTCGCTGGAGCTGGCTGCTGCTGCTGGTGCTGGTGCTGCTTCGAGGCGGGTGTGGTGGATGCTTTGCTGGATTGCAGGTGCGAATGTAGTAAGCCATCGGTGTGATCGCTGCCAGCGGACGTCGCCTGCGTCGTCGTCGTCGCCAGTCGCGCATGCTGCTGCTGCTGCTGTTGCAGCTGCAGTTGTTGCAAGTGCTGCTGCTGCTGCTGCTGCTGATGCTGCTGCTGCTGCTGTTGCAGGTGCTGCTGCTGATGCTGATGCTGATGCAGATGCTGATTCCTCTGCGGCAGCAACAACAGATGGTGGGTGGTCGTCTGGCCATTATCCTGCTGGCCAGCCGGATGCTGCGACCTTGTCGCATGCTGCAGCGGCGTGTCCACATACTCGTTGGTTAGCCGTTCGGACTCGGGTCGCGGTTGCGCCAGCGTGACGGGTGAATTGCCACCGGCGGCGGTAGGCGGTTGGCCCAGAGCGGCCTCAGCGCTTTGGAAATGACTAAGGAAGTTGTTATTGTTGATGGTGTTGTTGTTGTTGCTGGAGCCACTGGAGCTGGTGCCGCTGGGTAATGGTGCCGGCGGCAGAGGTCTCCTGCGCGTAAAGGAGGAACCCGAACCGGAACCGGAACCCGATATCGTCGTTGCTGCCGTTGTTGTGGTGGTTGTGGAGCTGGCTGTGCTGCTGTTCCTGCTCAGGCTGCTGGGCCTTTGGGGCAGGAAGGTTAAATGATGGATTTGGTAATCGTCAAAGTCTGAGCCGGAAGCGGAAGCGGGTATTATCGATATCGTATTGTTGTTGTTGTTGTTGCTGTTGCTGTTTCCGCTGCTGCTGCTAAGGTTGCTCGTAATACTAAGTTGTTGCTGCTGTGAATTATTATTAGTGTGTCCTAGTCCTAGTCCTGCTCCTGATCCCGACTCGGCACCACTTAACGTCGGCTCCGGCGCCCTTGGTCGATGCACGCGCGGTAATAGCTTCGGGGGCCGGGGTGGCGCCAAGGGATCGCCGCCATTTCTGCGATCCATGTAGTGTTGTAACCAATTCTAAATCCAGCTACACTCCTCCTCCTCCTCCTCCTGCTCCTCTCCTGCTCCTCTCCTCTCCACACTCCTCTCCACGCTCCTCCACCTCGAGGATCTGTGTGTGCGGGCCTGTGTGTCCCTGTGGATACTCAATGCCTTCGATGATAACTGCTGCGCCCGGATTCAGCTCGATGTGCCTTCATCCTTTTGCAGTCTTGCCACAGATCCAGACAGCTTTCAGATTGCTTTCTGTAAAAAAAGAGGATGAAAAGGATATCATTAGTAATTAAATACGAATAAATATAGTACAAAATGTGCTTAGTTTCTAAGAAGATAAGCTCATTAAGCTTGAAGATTTTGATTTTTATATTTAGAGTTTGTTTTTAGCTGGCAGAACCTCGTCTAGGCCTTGGAATTGATTCTGCATTTATTGCTCACTCACCAAAATGGCACGTAGATGGGTTCCAACCATGCCATCCATCCATGCTTATGGATAAAAACGCAAAATAAATAAGAGAGAGAGAGTGAGCGGGGCGCAGAAAATAGTTTTGGCACGAGGTCGTGCCTCTAGGTCCAAAGTATCAGCGAGTGCAAGAGGGAGGAAACCAGGGGAGGAATCAGGGGAGCAACCAAGGGAGAAACCAGGGGAGGAATCAGGGGAGCAACCCAGAGGGTACCCGGGTGTACCAGGGGCTACCAGGGAACCCAGGCTATGGCTACGGGTACTCGCTCGTACTCGCCTCCAGAGCAAGCAAAGCGAGGCGATGCTTTTGTTTGGATTAAATGGCCAGAAGTGAGCGTTGCTCTTTTTTTTTTTTTGCTGGTTGCCGGGCGACCTGCCCCGCTTTTAAATACTTTTTTTT
>JAEIIU010057200.1:0-17528 GCA_018874675.1 Drosophila baimaii | reverse complement strand
GCATGGTTTAATGTTTGTAATTAATTTCACAGAGCTAGAGGAGGTGGAGGAGGAGAGCTAGAGAGCCGCGAAAATTGGTCAACGCCCAGCAGAAGGTCGTCGTCGTCGTCGTCATCATATTTATATGTACAGATAAAGACATATACTCGCGTACATGGAGGGTTTTTTGTTTTCGGCAAACGACTTTAATGTAAACAACACACAAGTTTTTTATTTTTTTATGATTATTATTATTATGGAGTTCACTCGAAGAAGCGGTTAGGTTTTCTAGGGAAACTGGGCTTGGGGCTTGGGGCTTGGGGCTTGGGGCTTGCCTGTCATAATGTTAAAGATCAAATTGCCACAGAGACACACACAGAGCAATGTCTGAGGAAATCTTAGGATTTGGATCACAACAATCCCACAATTCCCAATTCGCCGCCGCCGCCCTCGACCGTGTTAACCCCCATTATCTGGCTTAATTGCTTTCACCCCTCCCTATCTGCTACTCATTGTTGAAATTGTTTCAAGTCTTCCTCTCACTTTTCGCTGCCACAAAACGTTTATTTCCGCTCAGCCATAAAAAATACATATAAATATATATATTATTTTATTTGATTTGACGAAAATCAAAAAGAAATTAGCAAGCAAAGTCAGATTAATATATATATATATTGGGAGAGTAAAGAAGCTGAGATGAAGCAAAAAAAGAATGCTTGCTAATTGAACTTTGACTGAGGGGAGGGAGGGCGTACACATATTTCGGTGATCATGTTAATTATGGCACGATCGCTGGACTGACAAATAAAACAATTTTTTATGGCAAAACAACTGTATTTTTTATGGCATGTTTTTTCAGATTTATGGCTATGCAGCCAGCAGCAGCGGCAGCCTGCCGAGTTAATCTTGGTTCCGGTGGTCAACGCGGCGTATGAGTAATGCGAGGCGGCAGCAGACGATTTCCCCTCCCTCCTTCGTCGCATTTTAGATAAATATTTGTTTACACATAATTAAAGAACAGCCAGGCCAGGCCAGGCCCCACAACAAATAAGGAAATACAGGAAATTAATAAATGGCCTCTCCCCCTCCCTCTTTCCATAAAAAAAATTAATAAAAAACAGCCAAGAACGAATTATTATTATTATTGTGCCGCATAAAAATTGTTTTTAGCGCCAAACGTACACTTTTCGATGCCCCGAAAAAAAGAAATAAATACAGAACGTAGTTCTCCCATATATATATATACAAGAATCAAGAGAGTGAGAGAGAGAGGGCGAGATCTATATAGGTATTTGGCAGTGCGAGTGGGTTAAGTGTGTGTTTTTCGGGGGGTATAAAAATTAACACAAACGCCCACTTATTGACGTCATGTCCGGTACTCAAAAACAATTTTCGAGAATGATCACAATTGAGAAAAACAAAATAGAAAATCAACGAAAACACACACACACGTTGCTTGCGGGGGGGATCGGGGATCTGCCAGATATAAAACCAAAAAAAAATCTCCTAGATATTTGGCAATCTTTGAGTGTAAGCGTCATTTTGCTGTTCTTCTGTTTTGATATACAAAAAAAAGGAATCGTAAACTATTTGGCGTTTTTTAAGAATGAATTATCTTAACCAAAGACTTTGATGTTGGGCCTGCCCACTATATATATATATAGTATATATATTTAGTCTCTTTATATATATGAAATTTCTAATTAAAGTTGAGTTTTTGTATTTTTTAATTATCAATAAATTTGTTAGCTTTTTTGAGCTAGTAAAATTCCCATTTAAAGTTGTAAGTGAGAGCCATAAAAAACATATTTAAATTGATCAATAAATTGATCAAGATCAAGATATATAAATGTTTAAATAACAAATAAACATATATCAGTTTTTTTTTTTTGAAGAAAAGTACTGCCAAGATTTCGATTTCATTCTTAAATTAATTGGCCAGAGATACAAAATACAACAACAAAGTACGTAATTTGAAAGCGATTTTGTTGTGTGTGTTTTTTGTGTGTGCTTCACGCTTATTTTTAATTGCGCTAAAATTCTTTTTTCGCCGGCAAACTTTGACCTTGTGATGCCTGCCTGCCTGCCTGCCTGCTGAATCGCCTGAATAAAAAATAAGTAAAATAAATTATTTCGCTTTGGCAGGCAGCGGCGAGTGTGATTCAATGGCGCACGAAATGTGAAATGTGGCATTTGAAGCGTTTTCATTAATAAGTGTGAGTGGTGGTGGGAGCTGGGGTTCAGGGGGGGTATTTTTTGTCCCCCTAAAAAAAGAGAAAAGAAGAGAAGCAAAAAAGCGTTGGCTAATTCATTCAAACACCAAAAAACGCAAACGAACTCGACGACGATTCGCCTTTGTGGGTTTGCGTTTGTTTGCTTGTTTGCACAAACAAGTGTCACTGCCAGTTGCGATTTAAATAAAATTATTTAAGGCAGACAGAGACGGACAGGCCAAAAGCAACAACAACAGCAACAACAACAACAATAACAAGCTCAAAGCAAAGCGTTTTTATATATATACAAAAATAAACTCTGGGCAAAAATCAAATGCAAACAGGTTTTATTTTTTATTTTTTTTCTCCTGCGGGCCTGCCTGCCATTCTGGTTAATAATGTTTTTTATTATTTGTATTATTTGTTGGTGTTTTTTTTTCTGGCCTTATCAATGGCCGTTTACCGTTTTCAATTGTCAAATGAATTAAATACAAGTTATGGCCCAGCAGCATGTGACCCAATTAAATTATTTATATCAAGTTAATGAACATAAATTAAAGGGAATTACCCTTGTTTATTAAACATATTTTTTTGGCTCAATGTAATTGCTTTCCTTGGCCTTAGTTTAAGCCTTTTTTTTATTATTTTATAGCATTTAATGCTGACTTCTTTTTCTTGACTTTGGCTTTACTTAAATGTATTTTTTTTTCAGTTCTGTCAGCAGTCCATGATGGTATCATGTCTGAAGTTCGTGCTTTAAAATTAATGATGTGTAAAAAGTGTTTCAAGCATATATATGTATTTATATTTTTTTGTTTCAATTTATCAAGTTTTTTTTGTTGCTCTCATTACGGAACGATTATGTGTCAAGTTCTGGCCAAGCCATATATATTTTACCATTTAACCATGAGAGGGTTTACCTATAAAAGGTTTAAATTTTGTTTATTTTATTGTTGATAATTTATTTGTTTATTTTGTGAGTAAATATAAAAAAATATTACACTTTATAGTTCGTTATTTTTTACATTTTTTGTAATATTTAATACTTTATTTACTTTTTGTGGGTAAATATAAAAGATATTGCATTTTTTAAGGGCTTTTTAGTTTTTTAGATCATTTTTAAATGATTTTTTTGAGTAGTTTTAAGGTTTGCTGAACCTGTAAACTCTATATTTCTGTAAAATAAATTAAGCTAAATGTATTAATTATATTTTAAAAATGTCCCTTCTGTTTTATGAGGTACTTTTCGGCCTTTTTAATTAGTTTTTAAGGCTTTTTTGATTCTCTTTAGGCCCTTAAGCCTTTATTAGACCTTTTTTTAGACCCGGCTTTCCTTAAAAATATGTTTTATATTTTTTACAACTCTGCTAAAAATATGTACGGATATACACACACACACACTTGCACACACAGTCCGCTGGCAGCCACCGACACACATGAGTAGATAAATAAAATGCAAAGAGCGACAGATGAAAAACCTACACAGGAAACGCTAATGACTGCAGGCAAACTCAACTCGGAAAAAAAAATATAAAAAAAAAATCAACAAGAGCAGAAAGTCGAGAACGAGAACGGGATTCGTTTTGAGGCTGATGTTGGGATGCTGCCTGCTGGTGCCGCTGCTGCTGCTGCTGTGGCTGCCACGAAACCAACACCAAGAAAACAGAGTCACAGAGCACAGATCATTAAACTATTTAAATGCCCAACCGACCATATGTTGCAGGCACAGCAGCAGCGGCGGCAGCAGCAGCAACAACAGCAGCAGCAGCAGCTAATAGTTTTCAAAGCAAATGAGCAGCACATGTGGCAAAGGGCTCACGCACACTCGCAGCCAGGCCCAAGTGTGTGTTAATGAAAGCGCACACATACACACACACACAGCTGCTCAATAACACAAGCGTACACTGAGAAAACTATTTTACTCTTCCCGAGCTCGGAACTAAAGATGTAAAGCAAAAGATACTTTTTGAATCACTTTTAGATTGTATTTCACTTAAAGCTAAAGCATTCAGGTACATATTCTTGACCAGCATCAGCAGTCGAATCGATTTAGACTTGTCCGTTTGTCCGTTCATCTGTCCGTCTGTCCGTTTATACTCTTTTTTCCCTTTCAGACCTACATATATATAGGAACATGTCCCAATAATAAACCGGACTATAATATATCATATAAAACCCATCGATAACCATCTAAAAATATTCAGATAAACCTACAAGTTACTTTTCTCAGTGCATTGGTTCTCCTCCACCAAGTCAAACTGAATGATAATTATCATAATGATGATTATGTTCATTCTTGTGTCTGGAATGGTGGTTCAGTTCGGTTTGGGTTTTCCTTTACTTTTATAGAAATCATTGAAGCCAACTTCTCTGGGTCTTTGGGGTTCGCGTTCGGGTTCAGGGGAGAAGCTGGGGAAGAAGCAAAAGATCAAATCACCAACAAATGAGCCGGAGCCCAGAGAGAAGAAGATGCCATCAAACTGGATACCCCCAGACAGAGAGCGGACAAACGAACGGTTGACGGACGCTGGAGAGAGAGATGTCGTCGATGGGGAACTGGTTCCCGGATGTATCATAACAACAACTTCAAGTATACCCTCATATAAAGGAACTATATATTTAATCTAGATATTTTGTGTGTCAAAACTAAACCAATTTGCTTTATTTAATGGATTTTTTAAGGGATGCACAATATTTCTTTTAATAAAACCCTCTTTGTCATAAGTACTGGTTCCTATTTATGAGGTTTAACCTATTGATGATTCCATTGAAGGTTGCATTTTGTTAGATTGATACATCTCTTAATATTTAAGTATTCAATAAGGAGGTTCTATTCAACTAGGAAATATATTCCAAAGGTTTTTTGTCCCATAAAATAAGAACTAGTTCTCTAGGGTTGCCTCCTATGGGTACTCCTTGGAGCTACTCTTCTAGGCAGTAGGTCCTAGGGTTCCAATTTCAGAAATATACAAATCTACCTTGCTTACTAACCTTCCTATGCTTACAAATGATTTAAATTTTAATGTATTTCCTATCTCTTAGTAAGTAGAACTAGTTCCCCTTCCCGATTGGGTTTCCTCCATGGCTCTGTGTGTATAAAATGCTGGTCGGTTGTGTCTGGTGGTCTGGTTTGATCTGGTCTAGAGAACGCAGAAGTAGAGGCAGAAGGCGAAGAAGCCCATAAACTACAAGTGATCGACCTTAAGATTTTCTCGGGCTGATTGTCGTCTCCCCGTTCCGTCCCGCCATCGCATCCCATCCGCCGTTCCATCCGTTCATCTCGGCTAGGCCGGTCTGTCGGTGGTTTTTCTCAGTCTGTTTGTAAAGTAGGTAGATTTCAGGTAGAATTTCCAGAGATCTATCCCGTGCGTTGTCGTTGTAATGACCGAAGTGAGTTGCAGTTAAGTGGCAGCCAAAAAGGAAGCTGCAACATGTGTTGCCTCCTCTGCACATCTATGCTCTCTCTTGCCTCTCGTACCTTATTCATGTTGTTGTGCGTAAGTGTTGTGCCATTGTGCACACACACCTTTTGTGTGTGCAGCATTCGAGATTCCTTTGGCTCTGTGTGTGTGTGCCTTATAGAAACATCCAATCCAACAGATGTTTTCTATGTTTCATTGTGAAAAATTTTCTCTTTTTTTTCCATCCACATCCAGACCTGCTGCTGCTGCTGCTGCTGCTGACTGTGCTGTTGTTGTTTTTCCTTCTACTGCTGATTGCTCTCCTTTCATTTGGATTTCTATTTCTATTTCTATTTCTTATTCTAGTTTTTTTTTTTTGTTGTTGTAATTCTCAATTGCTGCATTCGCTTCATTCTTGAAAAAAAGGTAACAGAACTGAATGATCCATCTGTGGGTGAGTGGTGATGGGAAGGGGAAGTACATTCTGGTTTATTGGCAAGGAATGGATATGTTCAATGATTTATTTTTCATCTAGTTCTTTGAAATACATTCATATTATGAAAACAATAACAATCCTAAATGTATATCAGAGCTCGCAAATGATTTCTAACTTTAAAATAACAAAACTTTAAATAAATAGGAGTTTGTATAAGATTTAGGGAGTTTTAGGTAATTTTTTAAGCAAGAAAATAGTTAAGAGAGGTTGATTTAATATATTCTTAAGGAGCTAATTTTGTTTACTAATTTTATGAAAATTTTAATTTGTATTTTGTTGAGTTTTAGGTGTTTTTAAGCCAACAAAAATGGCCAAAAGAAGAGGAAAGAGTATATGCTTTAGGAGTTATATTTTTTATTAATTTTATAAACATTTTAGTAGGTTTTTAAGGGTATTATTATATATTTAATACCTTTTATAATGGTTAATAAACAAACAAAGGGCTAAATATGATTAAATCAGGGACTACAAATGAGCATTTATAGAAAATATAAGAAATATTCTATAAAATTTGAGATTTTTAATTGGGAAATTGATATTTTATGTTGGTATTATAATATCAACAACAAATGTTATGTTATGTATGTTATGTATTACAAATATTTATATATTTTCTTTAATTTGAATGATATATTATATTTACAAAGCATATAAAATATTACTTTCCCTAGCTAATAAGCCTGATTTCATTTTATATTTCCTATAAAAACCTTTTATAAAGTCTTGATATAAGTGATACTTCCTTTTTTTCCACACAAAAAAATGTATCTTTAACCAAACCCCTGATATATTTATATTTATTTCCCACCATCATTGTCTGGCATTATAATTTCAATATGATAATACAGTTACCTATAGCTCACCCTCCTCCTCATCATCATCATGTCACGGATCCCCAGAGCAACGCCCACACTTTGCGACAAAAAAAAAAACAAAAAGAAACGGGATGTAGTTGAGTGTAGAAATGGAATACACACAATGAAGGCGAAATAGAGCCATATATACACACAGCACAGCATAAAAGAGCCGAAGAGGGCAGAGCATACACATAATTTTCTATATCTAATTTGCGTGTTCTATTCAAAAATTCCGCTCACATCCTTACACGCGCAAACGCCCACACAGAAGCTGACGCTGGCGCTGACGCTGGCTGAGCAGCTGACGCCGGCAGATCGTCTCTATCAGTGTGTGTGTGTGTGTGTGTGCACAACCAACAAAAAAAAAAAAGTAATAGAAGAAAAATAAAACCAACAACGTGCAAGAGACATAGACAATGCTCCATTGGCTTGGCCCGAAAAAAAAGAAGAAACTAAATAAATAGAAATTGCACAGCACACACACACACGGCACAGCACGGCGAAATTCATGACATGCTGGTGATGACGTCAATGAAACACACACACACACACGCACACCGAATGCCAGGTTGTCTGTCTCTTCTATACATAAATTTTCCTCCTCCTGCCAAACCCAACACACACACAGAGGAGTGAAGGCTCTATTTATAGAGTCCTTGCCCCAAAAATAGCAACAACAATTGGGTCCCCAATAACTTTTGCCACCTACCACCCCCTCTCTCTCCCCCCCCACATAGGCCCGAAAATTCCATCCCCAAAAGCAAAAAAAAGCCCCCGAAAATTGGCGAGAAAGCGCAAAGGGACGACGACGACAAGGCAATGTAAACAACCTGACCCGCCCTAATGTACAACAACACCACAGTTTCAGACACAAACACACACACCCCCACACAAACACACACACACCTCCGCACACCCCCACACAAACACACACACAGCACAGCACAGCAGACCCTCAGACACCCCAGCGAAGGCAAAGCCAAAGTTGATCACAGAATGAGAGGGCCAAAAGTGCGTGACTTTGGCAGGAAACTTTTCTCAATGGCTAGAGATGTGCCAAAAATAAAGGTTTACATTAATAACAATTTATTAGTACATTTTATTAACACTTTAAGCCTTTTTTTAGAATATTTTTAGATATAAAAATATTTAACCACAGGTTAAAAGTCTAACATGCGCAGTTTACTTAATATTATATTTTTTTAAAGATATAAAAACTTTAATAACATGTCTTAATAATAACAAGGGTATTATAATATGAAACTGTAAGATTCATTTCAACTGTAAAATTTTTGTAGAGAGTGGATATTAAATTTAACCGCAAGTTAAAAATTATTAATGAAGTTTAAGGCCATTTAAAATTATATTTAATCCAAGAAAAAGCAATAAAACTTGTAAAAGTGCTAAGCTAAATATATTCACCAACATTTATAGTTCCAAGTCCCTAAGAAAACCTAGATTTAACCGGAGGTTAAACTTAAAGGCGAAATATATCAAAAAATATTTATAAAACATTTTAAATAAAAATGATACTACAAATACCAAATTAATAAACACTCCCCTTTTATTTCCTTAGAACTTCGTGTCACGAACACACCCCCCAAAAAGTCTCGACCCCCCCACAAAACCCAGACAACCCAAAAGACAACCCGCACCCACCTCCCCCCAAAAAAAAAGCCGCACAGATACACGCACTTGACTCGTCTGCCTCGCTCCTAATTTTCTTTGAAGCGTGGCAACCGAAATCTATTTTTAGCTCGTCGCTTTTCCAACAAAAAGCGACAGCAGAGCAAACAAACAAAAAATAGAAGAAGAAAAAAGCGAAGAAAATACCAAGTAGAAGCGGAAAGCCGCAGCCCTCCCCCAGTGCATATCCCAGTGGCTCTACTGCCTGTGCCCCACCTGTAACCCGTAGATAAGGACGGACGGGGAAACTGACGCTTAAAGTGTTTAGAAGGCGGCGTTGTTGTTGTTGTTTTTTTTTTGGTAAGAGAATGAGGTCCTGGACCCGAGAGAGTACGCACGCCCACCCAAGGAAGGCTGGCTGACTGGCTAGGCGTGGGCCCGTCTTGAGGTCACCTACGCTCACAGGAGCACGGAGCCCACGCACACACTTGGCTATTTTTGAACCTGGCACAGGGTGGGTTGGCTTAAGTTAGTTAATATATATATCGAATTCTGAAGAATTAGGGGGAGTAATGAATATAAGGGAAGGAATAAATATTAGGGAAGTACTACATACATTTCGAAAATAGAGAAACTATAAAATTCCCCAGGAAATCTCATTATCAAATCACTTTCCTATAAAGTTGCAATGTATTTTAATCACATTCGAATCTTATTACTTTGTTATCATCGTATTTAGGTATATATTCAATAAATTTAAATAATATTTACTGGCTTATCAATCTATATCTCAATGAAATCAATTAACTACATTATACATTGTTTAAAAAGTATTTAAATCACATACAAAATAGTATTTATTTGTTATCAATATCATAGAGAAGTTCCTGCATAATATAGTTACATTTTATTTAAATTGTTTTCGTTTAAATTAACACTAAATAATCCTTAAAAAATCTGTTAAATATTTGCTTAACCCTGGCAGACTTTGCATATGAGCTAAAGGTTACTATAAGGTCTGGCTTGGAGACGACGTGTCCAAGTTGTCACCTGCTGGTGGCAAAGGTCACGCCCAGGCAATTGCATTACCAGTCCCATTCAAAGGGCTGTCATAAGGAGTATATATCCCCTGGCCCAACATCCTTTTGCTCACTTTATCCCTGGCCATGCATCATCATTACCCACAACTACTGACTGCCATCACCATCATCTTCATCATCTTCATCATCGTCGGCGTCCGTCGACATCTTGGGCTTTATCATGGTGCTGCGTTGTCGTCGTCAGCCATTCATTGACGACAATTCTATGGGCCAACAACGATTTGTTTTTGCTAGCTGCGCACATATAGTCCGGACATATATACCGATTTATACAGATATATATATGAATGTGTATATATATAGAGCGAGAGAGCTTTGCTGTGCTGTGCTGTGTGTTTAGGCCATTTCTAAAGACGCTCGATTAATGAGCGTTTTGTATGCGTTGCTCGACCATCGCCACCACTTGGGTGGCCACCACTTCGACCTCCTCCTGCTCCTCCTTCTCCTCCGCCTTTGCCTTTGCTCTGAAAAACCAAACGGAAGTGCGGCCAAAAGGCGTGGGCTGATCTGGAAAGCTTGTGGGGGGTGGCTGCAGTTATTGTCTTAGTTTGCTAATGGACAAGATTTGCCCGGCAAAGCCTCAGAGAGCAGTTAGAGCCATGAAACTGAGCTTAGGACATGAATGCAGGCAACGAGTGGATATACCCGGGGAGAAGAGTAGTGAAGAATGTGAAGAATGGCAAATGAATGGGAATTAGGTGTCTTAAGGGGCTTGAAGTGTGCACTATTGAACTATGCAGTTTATGGCGTAAATAATATATTTTATAAAGACATTTTTTAAGATTACAAAAGCTTAGGATTTTGATTTCTTTTCATATTAAATTTACTTGAAATATGTAGCTTAATTTATGAAATAACCATTTCTTAATAGACCTTTTTATATAATAGAAAAAAAAACTGTATTTATATTTAAATTTCTTCCTAAATGTGTCTCCTCAAAAGTAGCTTAAGTGATGGATCATTAATTCCTTAAGATATCATTTTTAATATCTTAATTCATGAGGAACTAGTTCTATATTTTTTATATTTATTTAAAAAATACCTTCATTTATAAATAAATAAATACATTTCTTCCTAGGAGATCTGTTTTATATTTTAAATATATTGTTGGGGAAATAACCTATATTATTTTTATACTTTATGTAAGTCTCCTCAAACATAGCTAAAGGTATGAATAAATCATTTCGTAGAAGATCTTATGATATATTAATTCATGGGAAATAACCCTTTATTTTATGTTATTTTAACTTCAAATATGTCTCCTTTAAAATAGTTTAATTTGTGGTTAAATCATTCCTTATAAAATCTTCTTTTCATACCTTAATACAGAAGCTGTTTTATATCTTTCTTTTGTATTTTTTTCAGCTCTCTATCTTTTGATATTCTCTCTATTTAATTAACTCTATAAATTCCCATTTAAAACTCCCTCCCTAAAATCCAAAAAAAAAAAACCTTTGAAAACTTTAAGAACTTATGGTAATATTTTTATATCATTCCTAATTATTAATTAGCCCTAGAACCATTACTTAAACTCACAAAAAGAAAACCCCTTTGAATTTACTTGGTGGTCGACGCCTTCATGTTTTCCCCAATTGCAGGCCAGTTGTTGTCGTTGTGCTTTTTTTGTGTGTGTTTTGGCCCCCACAACAAACACACACACACACACGCCTGTTGTTGTTGTTGCCGTATTTATTTTTAAAAATTATAATTTTCAAAAATAAAAAGGCCATTTTTCGCTGGCTGTTGTTGTTGTTGTCTTTGCTGTATTTTTCAGCTGCGGTGCGACGACAAAAATAATGAAAATCACATGTTTGCTTGCGGCATAAAAATCGTTGTTGTTGTGGTTGTCGGTGGCCGCCGAGTTCAGTTCTGTTGAGTTGAGTTGAGGTTCTTGTTGGGCTGTCATTTGGCGTTTTGCTTTGCTGGCAGCAGCAGCAGCAGCAGCAGCACAGACACTAACACACACATCGAGTATCTTATAGATACTTTACTATAGGTATGTATGTGCCATGCCTATATCTATATAGCATATCTGAAATCTCAACCGAATCCCATTGAAGCGTGCCCACAAGCCCATCCCCTTTCAGCGTTATTTTGTGAGTTCAGTAAATGTCACATGGCCTGCAAATATTCGCTATATTCCCACTTGATCTGCTCATATATATATATATATATGATTTGTATATATATATATTATATAGTAGTTGTTGTAGTTGGCTGCTCTGGCAATTATGTCGTCGGTTGTTGTCGTCAGAGAGTGTTCTGTAGGATATGGGGATTCTGGCTGCCTTACATTTTTTGGTAACAGTTTCGTGATTATCTATTTTTAGGCCGGCAAATGCAATTAATTTGCTGTCATTTTGGCCTCTCGATGTTGTTGTTGTTGTTGTTGTTGCTGTAATTTTATTTCAGTCTATTCTTGATTTAGCCAAAATAACTCAGAGCACAGGCTACATAGTCTGAAGTGCTATAAATCAGGTGAGCGCCAGTCTGGTCTCTTTTTCTAAAAGTTACAGGTGATATTTAGCACCTTAACTAAATCCTTTTTTTTTTCATAAATATATATATATGTTTAAATATATATTTTCATTTATTTTCGTATACTTGTTTGCCCCGCCAGAACCTTCACGACTTCCCCCCACACACACACAGACACACATCTATCTCTTGGGGCTGTCTATTTCGCGTCTGCGTCATCAACGTCATTGCGGGATCTCTGTCTAGAGCTGTTTATTTAGCTAATAAAAATTAAGCATTTAATTTATTTATTTATATAGGTTTGTGTGCACATGTTATTTCTTTTTTTGTTGGCAAAAGCCAACGAGAATTTCCTTCCATTATGAATGAAACGTATTCTCAACGTTGCCGCCGTCGCCGTTGTCGTCGTTGTCGTCGTCGTATCGTTTGTATTTTTGGCTATGACATAAATTCAGAGCACCACACGGCACTGGTGCTGAGGCCACTTAATTCGATTAAAAAATTGGTAAAAGTGCTTAGCACAAGGCCTGGTTATTAAAGGCATAGGTAGCTATGGGCAAAGCAGTTCAAGCCCCAGACACGAGCCAAACACTAACCAAAAAAATACAAAAAAAAACCCAAGAAAAAAGCGAGACCATCGATCAAAAAAAATGTTAACATGAACACGCTCCCCGGAGCTGCGGAGTCCGGACTTATCGGTTGAAGAGTTTTTACGCCTCTTTTATTTATTCTGAGACTCGGGCGACTGGGAGCGAGGCGTTTCCGTTAGCCCCAAAAATTAACAGCGAGCAAAAAGTAAATAAACTTAAATATTTTTCGTTCGTTTATCAATTTTGTGCCTCCTCCCTCTACGCTGCTTCTTGGCTTTTTTTTGGGTTTTTTTTCTCTGATATTTTGAGCGTGTGTCAGCGTGAAAAAGAAAGCAAAGGCATAGCCCCCAAGCATAATAATAAGTACCTGGGAAGGGGGTCTTATCGAGCCACAGAAAATACAACACAAAAAAAAAGAGTATCGATGACGAAACTGCCTTTTTGTAGATTAAACACAGCCACGAAAAAAACGAAACGAAAGACGAGGAAAATGTTTAAAAATAGAGAATAGAAAAACACTCGTCAAGTGTCCAAAGGTTTGTGCCACACACAGCACATTACGACAAAAAAAAAAACACAGAAAAAAAACTGATTAGAAGGGTTTAGACTCTCAAAAGTCAGTCGCCATCCAGCCATCGGACGACTGATTTGTGAATGGAATTCTCTGTGGAACGGCTTGATCGATTGCTGGATCGATCGATCGATCCGATCCCAGCCAACCAGCCATCCATCCAGGCATTATCAGTCGATCGAGCGACGGGCAGCAGCAACAATGAAACAACTTTATAAAAAATTCACATTCTAGAATTTCTCCGCAGATCGGAATACCGGAGGAGAGCAATTTATTTTCAATAAAATGCCACATATTTCGGTGGATTATCTGTCTGTGGCGATCAGTAAATACGACAACGTCGACGACGACGACGAGGCCAGACAAACAAACAACTTGAAATGTCAGTTAAACATTAAACAAAAAATATATAAACGCATGTGTATGAATACAAGAAAATATATGTGTATATATTTAATAAAAAAGGAAAATTTATTTGATTTCACTTTGACAGTTAATGCATTCATATATATATTTATTTTTAGCATTCACGAAACGAGATCAAAGCAAGATTCTATCTATAGAACGTTTTGTATTCTTCAATGAAATTCTAGAGGGCCCAGGCAGCTCAACAGGATGAAGATGGAGGGATATTATTAAGCAGGAAACTGAAAACTCTAAGGAAACCCTAGTTCCTAATAGAGTTATTAATTTTAGAAGCTCATATTTGAGATATTTAGAATTTTCCCAACCCTAAATATTATTTCCAGATTTAATGGCAAAATTAAAAACAATGTTTCCTTGTTTTTTTTTCGCCTGCCTTAAAATATGGCTTGTTTACAAAACCATAAACTGGGAATTAGACTACGCCCCATGCCCAGCGTAAACAGATCTCCATAAAAATGTTTTAATGGCTGGCATAACATCTATTTCTTCCTGATCAAAAATACCAGCTACAGCTATATCTTCCTGAATTATGTTTTATTTCAAAACATTTGTCACGACGCAGCCATAAATTAATCACATGGAATAAACACACACTGGCACACACAGAGATATAAACCAATTAATTTAAGAATTGTGCATTTCCTGGCCAGATATATACATACTATACTATATATATGTGTTTATGTATCTATAACCTTCGGTTATAGCCGCCACAAAAACGTGAGAGGCTGCGAGTATCTCAAAGTAGGCGACGAAACTTACTTTGATTTTCAAAAGCAATCCGTGTGGCAAATTCCGTAATTAATCAACATAAATGTTGGGTAATCCTTGTGTTCGTTGTTTCGCGCTTCTTTTTTTTTTTGTTTATTATAATCCAAAATATGGGGTTTTCGGGTTGATTTTTTAGATTCTTTTCTCTGTGTCGATTTCGATTTAGATTTTGGTTATTTTGGCTTTCGGTTTTGTGGTCTCAAGACTTTTGCTTGTGTGTGTATTTTTGTGCGTGTATTTATTTAGCATTTATTAACAATGATTTTGCGCTTGGCTTTTTTTCGCATTTCATTCACAAAAGTAAATTTAATTAACACAAAAAGCGCGACGCGAACGGACGCCGGCAGAGACAGACGACGGCTTTTGTTTGAATTTGTTATTACTTTTTTTTCGGCTCCTTGGGAACATTCATTATTATTTTATTTTAGATTTATTAATTTAATTACTTTGTATTTCTTTTCTTTTTTTTGTGTTTTATTTTATAATAATAAGAACTGGCGACGCCGGCGGCGACGCGCGCACACGCACACGCACACACATACACTGGTAACGGGGGCCACGTCGTGCGGCGAATGTATCTGTGTGTGTGTGTTCGCTCGTTTGCTTCCTCTCTCGCTGGCTCTGCGCTGCGCTGCTGGTGTGTGCGTTGAGTAAAAAAATATTTTTATGCAATTTTATACATATATATATATATACAGATATATATATATATTAAGGTGTATATATAAAAATATTTGTGTGCTGCTGCTGCTGCTGCGGCTGGTGCTGGTGCTGGTGCTGCTGCTGTTGTTTGCCGTTGTTTTGTATTTTATATTCTCTGCTTAGTTGTTGTTTTTGCTTTTTGCTCAACACGTTTTGTATTTGAAATTTTTTTGTAGTTGAATTTATATTTTTGTGTCGCACGTTGATTATTTTCTTTGCGCAATTTGCATTTTTAGGCACATGATTTGCATTGGAAGGGTTGCGATTTGGTAATAAAATATTTCTCAAAATATATCAAAAAACACCACAGAACACACACTGTTTCGCTCACCACAAGATTTTCTTGTTGTTGTTGTTGTATTTGTATTTATTTCTCTTGTTTTACCCGTGTATAATTTACTCGTAATTATTATAGCAAGTGTAATTGATTTTGTTGTTGATTTCTCTGCAGTTTGGCAGCGGAAAAAAAACTGTGTGCAGAGTGTTGTGTTGAGTACGCTGAGTGTGCGAGTGCGAGTGTGTGAATATATCTGATCGAATCGTAGCGAATCGGATCGAAAAGAAAACTAGAGACGCGGCGGCAATCGAATCGGATCGCGGCAATCGAACCGCTCGGCACGAGGTTTTGAAGCGAAATGAGGCGAGTGTCTTTGGCCATTTTGTGGCGAATAGAGTGGAGGCGAGTGTCTTGGGCCACTTTGCGGCGAATTGAGTGCGGCGAGCGATGTTAGTGCTGTTTGGCGCTGTTAACACGCTGTTAGGCGCTCTCTTGCTCTCTCGCCGCAAGAAAAATCCACTCCACTCAAAGGCGCGAGAGAGAGGCCGATCCGGCGAATTCAACTCACATAAGTATTACAGCAGCTACAACGTTGTGGCAGCGCGTTGTTGTTGTAAAAGGCACATGGCTGTAAACGCTGAACGGCCTTACACACACACACACACTCACTCACTCGACCCCCTCAACGCCTCCCCCCAGCCCCAAGCTCAAAGAGCCAAAGAGCGAACAAAACCGAAGCAAGCCAGAGAGGGAGAGCCACTTTTCATACTAAAAACCAACCGGACGTTGCCGCCCCTGGCCCCCCAATCGGCCCCTCTTCCTCTCGCACACACACACACACACACACACGCGGCCCCCTCTCTTTGGCTCTCAGCCCCCCTGACCAGGCAAGGCTGGTGTATTGGTGTGTTTGTGTAAAAAACGGAAATTGAAAATATGCCAACTTGTAGGCGCGCTCGTTCGTGTTCAAGCGAGGAGGGGGGGGCCTCGCGGCAGAAGGAGGGGCGGCGACGACGGCGGCGGCGGCGACGGTCGTCGAGGGGACGTCGGCGGGGGTCGAGGCGAAGGCGAATTCATGCCAGTTTCTTTTTCATTCATTTAAATTTAAATGCAAACAGCGAACGGCAAACGGCGAACGGCGAGCAGCGCAAACAAACAACACAGCAAAAGGCAAAGGCAAAAGCAGCGGCAACAACAACAACAGCAGCAGCAGCGGCTGCTACAGCGACAGCTGGGCCCCCCGCAATGCGCGAGCCCCGCTCCATACGCTCTACACGCCTCCTCTTTGGCACCCCTCCCAGCAGCAGCCTCTGCTTCTATGCGCTGTTAACCCCATGTTAAAGTGAAATTAGTTAACTTAAATTAAATTTATAGAATTTACTTTAAAAAAATATTTTACAAATTAATAAATAATCTCTAAAGCTTATATTTTTAACTAAAATTATCGTAACGTCGAACTAACGTCTTTGTTTACATTTTTAACTGACGGTTAGCCTTTAACCTAAGCTAACGACTTTAATTTTTTGTTAACTGACGGTTAGCCTTAACCCTAAGCTATTTTTCTAACAGAAACATTGAAATTTAAGCTTTCTTAGTTGTTCTAAAGTAATATATCCCCAGCCTCAGCTTAAGTTTTATATAAATCTACCTCCGGTTAACTTTAGTAACCTTCGGTTAATTTTAATATACAGTTTGAAAATTAAGTGGGGCTTTTTAATATAATAATTAATAATATATCTCAAGCCTCAGCTAAGGTTTTATATAAATCTACCTCCTGTTAACTTTAGTAACCTTCAGTTAATTATAATATTCAGCTTGGAAATTAAGTGGGGCTTATAGTTAAATTTCACATAATTTTAACTCGACCAATGAGAACCTAATCCCAAAAAACAATATCTTATTTAATTTAAACTGAGGGTTAGCTCTAACTGAATAGAGAGAAATGGGGTCCAAGTAAGAATTGTAATTATTATTTTCAGGGTATCCAACCGGTACCATGACCGTTATTTTTAACCGGTATAACCGAATCAAAACCGAAACC
>JAEIIU010057197.1:0-10450 GCA_018874675.1 Drosophila baimaii | reverse complement strand
TGGTCCCCGTCTGACTCTGACTGGTATCAGCTGAACTGGTCCCCGTCTGATTCTGACTGGTATCGGCTGAACTGGTCCCCGTCTGACTCTGACTGGTATCGGCTGAACTGGTCCCCGTCTTATCCGTGGCTTGGGCTACAGAATTAGAATTGCTTGTTTTACTTAAGACAACCTTTTTGTCACTTAACTTTATCGGATTAGCTGTTGTTGATGTAACATCAGCTTTTGCGCTTAGGCTCGTATTTGAAGTTAAAAGATCAAACGTCAAAAAAGACATAGTTGCCATTCCGGCAACTACCCAAGCTCGACCAGCTTTATACATCTTATATCTTACCTTTTTTTCTGTAAAAAATTTTCTTTTATTCAAAATTGGTCCCCCCAATTCTTATAGATAATACCGACTCAAATATAATTTCTAACAACAATCCCTCAATTGAAACTAGACTCACAATTTATTACAAGTGTCGCAAAAAATAAATCAATGACTGCCGTTAATAACAATTTATGCCACTTATCACGTTCATCATCACAGTATAATTAATTCTGGTTCGCGAATCTTCCAATAAGCAATCTTCGCATCTGCTACATCATTAAATAACAGGGCTTTGAATTTATTATTAGATTTTTCAATAGTTTCTGGTAGCTTTTCTTGATACTGACCAGCATAGGCGACCATCTCCGAACTATTAACTTTATCGACTATTTTCGTATTATTCAAGTCCGCTACTATGACATATTTATCAACGATTCTATTAAGCCATGCTGCAAAAAGGGCATTAATACCAACCGTTATTTCATCTACGCTCGCATCCGCAGCCTCCGATTCTTCACTAATCATTTGAAATTGCTCAATGTCATTAAAGCTCTGATTAATTAAGAAAACTGCTCCCTTAGCCGAAAACCAATGAACTTGTCTACCTACAATTTCTTCCCCACTGTAACTAGGGTATTCTGTGTATCTGAGATTGCCAAACATATCATATACATTTATCTTAGTAATTTGCTGCTGCTTATTGGCATTAGTACTGTAATACAGCGTCTGCCAAATACTTGCGTCATTTCTTAGCTTAACCTTTACCCGTAACTGATCTTCCTTGTTGTAAAATTCATAAATGAACTTCTGAGGTACTTTTACGGTGTATTCTTCCTTCAAAGTATCCAACATAGGCGTTGATGACTTTTTTTCGGTAGAAAACCCGTCACAGAAGAAAGGTGAAATTTCATTTTTATCAATCGCCGAATGAAAGTCGGGTTTCTGAACTCTATAGAACATCATCAACTTACCCAGTTGTCCATTTTTTATCAGGCTGGGATATGTAGCGGGGCTACCTGAAACCAACATTTTTTTCCCCTTAATATAATCCAAGACTTTGGAAAATTTCGGGTAGGTTAAGAATCTATCTTGTATTGTCAATATTTGTTTGGTCTTATGTTCGGCAAGGACTGCTTGTTGGGTTGTTTCTGACACGTCGCTGTCTATCTTAGTCAAATTATCTTTTTCCAAGTTAATTTTAGTGATCTTGGTAGATAATTCATCACTAAGCTGAGTTATATATCCCTTTGTCTCTTGTATACTAGCCTTTACCTGTCCATATAATTTGTTCTGATCAGCAATCACCGCTTCAATATCACCGATTTTACTTTCCTGAGTAGCAATTAATTGATGCTGTTGGTCTATTTTGTCCAATAGATCACTTTTTCTGTTCTGAAGCACATCAATATCCGTCTTATACTTTTGCGTGGTTTTTATAATATCAGCTAGTGAACTTGCATTCTTGATAGTTTCTGCCAATTGGCCTTCTTGGTAATCTATCTCGCGAATAGACTTCGTCATCTCTGCTAAGTCGCTTTTTTGTTTTTGTTTATCGGCCCCACTTCTCTCAACATCTTGTCGAAGCGCTTCTATTTTTTTTGAAACCTGCTTCTCGTGTTGCTGTATTACATTCAGTTCAGTTACTTTCTTTTGAATTTGATCTTCTAAATTATTTTTGCCTTCTTGATACTTTTTTATTGTATCTATTTTAGCTTTTTTAGTAGCTTCTAACTGGGCTACTTTTTTTCCAAACAGCCCTCTTTCATTTCTAATTTCGTTAATTTCACTATTAATCGTCAATTGAAGCTTTTCTTTTTTTTCATTTACAATGCCTATACTATCTAGCAGTTCATCAACCTTTTTCTTTATTTCCCCATCCACAGGCATCTTCTTCTTTCTATCTTTAAAATCAGGTAGTCTCTGTTAACTACCGCTTAAATTAATTATGCATTTGTTCCTGTCATTGAATTAGTAGTGTGACAGTGCTTGCCTATTTTGCGTATCCTTGAAATATTTGTGGCTTCCCTTAGAACTTACAAAGCTATCTGGTGTTAACTTCTTTAACTGAAAACGTGCCGCAACTTTAGTGCCCGAGAAGGTCCCTTTGATCGTATAATTTCCTTTGTCCTTACTGTACTTCGCTTTAACTATGTGATATGCTCCTCCTTCCTTTGTCCCTATTGAGAAGGTAGTGCTTTTAAACTTAATGTAAGCATAATTTCTCTCACTAATATTGAAACTTGTATAAAAATCATTGTTTTTTAACGCTTTAGGAAACCCTTTATGCCAAACTAATTTTTTCTTTTTAACTACTTTTTTCTTACTTTTACTGGTTGCAGCAGCTTGGCTTATCATTGGTGATAAGTAACCCAAAAAGGGCTCTCCTGCCATCATTGTTGTAACCAAGAGGAACACGCTGACTTTATATTTGCTCACAATAACACACTCCTTGTTTAAGGATAAGATGGCCTTCCAGGAATTGCTAGATAAGACCTATTAATTCGCATATTGGTATTTCACACACTAGTATAAACCATAATGAAAAAAAAATCTGATTTATTTATTTGTTTTAAATTTCAAACATAATCTGCCCTAACTAGACAGGTAGAACCGTTAGATGCATCGACTTGATCATTTATCACACACGACATTATTCTCAATGTATTTAACCGTACTTGGCTGTTAACGTTACCACCAATGATATTTTTCCATTTAGCAAACATAATAAAAGACCATGAAAAAATAACGAAACATGACCTTTCATTTAAAATATGCTATTATAGTTTATATAGAAAAAGGACTCAGTATGCCAACGCTGATCCCCTTCTAAGAGCCACCTTAGAGTGGTGAAATAATAAAAAAGTGCCAAGGTAGTTACCCTCATTCAACTACCTTAGCACTTTTTTATTTACCATGTTTCGCCTTCAAAACACACCACAATCAATGTAAATTCAAGATAAAACATCAACTCAACTGCTAGCTTAAGCAATACTCTACCTATAGAGTTACTAAATAACCAATAATCACATTCAAAAAAACAAAACCATTCTTTTCACCCCAAACGGTTGTTGGACCACGTGGTTATAGTAAAGCGGTTTTGTTGACGTCACTCGGTCGTAAGCCACGATTCTTTTGGGCTTATTTATTAAAATATCGGACTGTATCCGCCGTAAACAAAGCTTTGTCTAAATTCATTTTCACCTTTCAAGGACCAATCCATAGCTTAACAGTGAATCGTGGTACCGAGTTCAGTAGACTTGATGTTTTTGAGACTCAATATGGCATTAAGACTTACTATTATCATGCCTATAGGCCGGCTGAACGCGGTAGCAGTGAACGCTTTGACCGAATTTTACGTTATTTCTACCCTAAAGGAATATGTTTTGATCACGTAAGTGCTCAGGAACTAAGTACAATATTACTGGAAATTAATCGACGACCGTTCAAAGTTTTAAATTGGCAAACACCATATCAAGCCTTGCTGAATAATTTAGCAAAGAATTCGGATTAAATTTGCAATTTACAAATTTTTAGAAATTGTAAGTAAAGCTATCTTCTAATCTGTATTAATATCTAACTGTTCTAAAATAAGATGATATTCGTTCATCATCTGCATCGTCACACGGCTCAAGGCAATTTTATAAAGTTGCTGGCCCTTGTCTGTCAATTTAAATTCATGTTTACGCCGATCATCATTCCCCAATGCACTAGAGAGATACCCTCTTCTAACCATTCGAGAAATTGTGGCTGAAACATTCGACTGATTTTGATCCATTTTTTTTGAAAATTTAGAGGCCTCAAACTCTGTTTTTTTTGAATTAATTTGTGACAATAAGTAAAACTGAACTACGGTTAACGTACCCTGATCTGTGACAATTTTATTATTTTCACGAATAATTTTCGCCAATACCATATGTTGTTCCATCAATTGTTGAATACCCAATTTTTTAATCATGATCAATCAGTCCTTATTTATACTTTTATCGCCACTTACTTTCACATAATAATATATATCATCTATAAAACCAACATCATCGCTGAAATTCCTGATATTGTTTCTGATCCCACACATGTTCATCTTATTATTCTGCTTCCAGGTATTGTTCCAACAGATGGTTTTTACTTGTAGCGTTCTTGCCATTGCACATTATTTCGTCGTAAATCACTAATAATAATTTTAACCTCGCTACCCAATAACTCCGAACTTTATGGCAATTGGATCGGATAAAAAAAGTATGAGCGTGTCTTCTTAAATTTCACTCGTCCAGTTCAACGGAATATGTCGGTTGTTTTTTACTTGTAGATTTAGGGAATGTCTGATGGCACAATAAAAGGCCGGTGCTGTAACACCGACCTTACAGACCACCCTTAAGGCGGCACAAGCTATAGACTGATTAAGTTGCCCAACCGGTCAAAGGTAGGGACGACTTTTTTATTTTTTCGTCTTTTTTTTGATCGCGAAATAAATTGTAACTATGATTCCAATAACTAAATAAGTTATCATGAACCATTTTGGCGCATCAAAACTATATAAAAGTATCAATACAAAAGAATAAAAAACATAGGCCCAACCATTCAACTTTATTTATACCTCCGTTTAACCAACCCAAGCCGTACGATGTATAGTCTTAACTAAGTGTGTACGCGTGCTGTTTGAGTAATATTTAACTACTGATTCTTGCCCAATAATCGCCCGGTTTCCCCTTGGAGCAGTTGCTGAAACCAAACGGATATTATAAGTAGGCCAAATATCCGCTTTTTTGGTCTTAAAGGCGTCTGCTACATCGTAAGCGAATAATGCAACTTTAATACCAGCACCAGGAGCTAAACCCACCAACTGTTCTGCTGTAAATGAAGCAATCCGTTTAGCTTTAGTCCCAGCATAATTATGTGTGCCAGACCATTTACTATAAGTAATATGCTTATATCCTAGTTTTTTGTAATCAGCTAAACTATTCGGACGACTAGACTTAGCCGCCGAAAACGTCATGATTCCCATTGTATCATTAGAATTTTCAACAACCTGACTATTATCTGCTTCTTCAATGGCCTGCTCTACGGTTCCCACACCGTATTCGACGCGGTCGCTATTCTCGCTAGAAGTTCTTGTAGCTTCTGAGCTAATTGCCGTTTCACCGGCACTTGAAGCAGAAGTGTCATCTGTCCCCGATACACTGCTGCTAGTAGCATTATTACTACTTGAACTAACACTGGTTGTTACATTGGCCGTGGATGAGTCGGCGTGTGCCGTATTCCTTCCGACGCTACCAACAAATAATGCTACCCCTAAGATACTACTAAACAAAACAACTTTTTTCAAAATAACCCCTCCTCTAAGGTTATTTAAACCATACCCTCAGAAACTAATCCAGTCAATAATTTTCACCTTGTGTTAGTCAAACAATAGAAAACGGTACTCCACCCGCCACCCGCCGTACCGCAAAGCATGGAGGCAGAAAACAAAACCAAGGGCTTCCCCAAGTTGTTGCAAACGACTAATCACGCTTTATGCAGCCTACCGCCTCACCGCAGCGGGCACAAGGGGCGTCATTTAAAATTAAACCCCAAATTTTAAATGCCTACAGCTTTCCCTTGTGCCCGCTGCGCTTCGGCAAAATCGGCAGTCAAGCGTCATTAGCCAGCAACAATTTGGGGAAATCAGCTCCTAAAAATTTTTAAGAAAGGCGGCGAGTTGCGATGAAAAAATAAGAGATTGACGCATCTTCTAATTTACCGAATGTTTAAGCTTCCTGGTAAGTTACCACACTTTTACAAATAAGTCACACGACTGCTATACTAAAATCATAAACACTAATTGGAGGAATTATCATGAAAACAATGACTAAAATTGCTTTACTCACCTCAGCTCTGGTTGGCCTGTCGCTGACCAGCACTCAAGCTAATGCCAAAACGTACACGCAAAAGGGACATGGTCTAACAGCATATAGTAACGTCAAATCAGTGAACAATGCTAATCATTTTGTTACCCATAGTGGCGCCTACGCCAGTTCTCCTAATTACTACGCCTTAAACACTTTTCAAAATCAGCCAACCGTTTACAAATCAAATGGTGGCAACAAGTCTGCTACCTTTAAAACTGCTTTCTTTTTACCGGTTTCCTACCAACGATCTGGACAGTTTGGCAATCCACAAAGTATTGCCATGAGTAAAAATGGCGACGAAGCTTATATTATGTACACACTAACGGGCGGCTCGAATACCGGCTTTGTGGTTCACTATGACCTTAATAAGTTACGGTCAACATTTGATGCTTCTAGTAGTATGGATATTATTCGGCGGGCTTCCAATGCCTACGCTAAAAATAAGCTAACCCCACAATATAAGAGTGTGTTAGCAGCCATTAAAGTCGGACCAACCTTTAACACCGGACACGGCCAATCTATGGCCTTAAATCCAAAAACTAATCAACTGTGGTTCGTTCAAACGCCAGGTACTTCCGGTGGTTACGCGACCGTCCAACGGCTTTCTAAGACTTCTTTGAAACCAGACACTACCCTTAAATTCCGTTTACGTAGTGGCCGGAATAATGTTACGATGGGCGAAAACTTAACCTTTGATGCTAAAGGCAAAGCTTACTTTAGTAGTTTAGTTGCTGGTTCAAAGGCTATGCGGATTTATCAAGGCTCGATCAACACCAAGCAGACTAAGTTCAAGCTCGTTCAACAATTAAAATACCGACCAGGCACGATCAACCAATCAGTCGGCTACAGCTCAAAATCAAACCGTCTCTTCTTGATTAGTGATGACGCAATCACTTCGGTACCAGTTTCTAAGCTCGGTCGTTTAAAAGCTAAAGATGTTCACGCAACGACCTTTGCCAGTGGCCGAGAATTTGAAGCAGTGGTTTTCAATAACGCCGGAACCGGCTACTTGTTGACTAATAAAGGGCCAGAATTGCTTCAAACGAACTCGTTAAATTAAATCCGCGGTCAATATAAAAGGGAACTAGCGCAATTGCGCTGGTTCCCTTTTGGTTTGGGAAGACAAATTAAATTGGTTTGGAGAGGTAAAATTTTGGAAACTATAGATAACCCAAGCTTTCTTTTACCTATTAGGTAGGTGCCCGAATCATTGACATAATATCCCCCCCTTTTTAGTTTTTCCAATCTTCAAACTCCTATTTCAACTTATAGTTCAACTGTTGAACTAGACTTAACTCATAAGCCCAAAAACACCTAAAGATAACCACAATATGCCTAGCAACAACGTTAAAATCCAAGAACGTTTATGTTGCTGTATCTTTTGCGACCGCATTGCTCCCCAAATGCCAAAGGAACTAACTGCTATTTCACCAAACAGCAGATTACAAATACTAAAGAAATACATGTAGTGTTCCTGATTACTCAACAAATACAGATTTCCAGTTTTGGTAAAAAACAATAAAGCAACTGGTAAGATGACAATGACTGATAGATACAATAGAATCAGCCCAGAAACGAATTCTCCCAGAACTGAATAACTGGTTTCTGTGTCTAAGTTTTCGTTTTCTTTCATTTGAATGATACTCACTCCTAACTTGCTCTTTGAGTATATCAAGTCCACAGGCATCGTTGGAAAAGCGCCTAGCACCTTGCATAGACTTGATTATTGCTATATAGAAAATGCCCTCATTCATAATGAATGGGGGCATTTTCTTGGGGGGAAACTCTCAATTAGTTTAGCTAGTTACTACTTTGTACTTGTACTGTCTGAATTAGACGTTTTCGTTGAACTAGAAGCATTGCTATCAGAGTTAGAATTGCTTGATGAAGAGGTATCAGAATTCTTTGATTCGCTCGTATCATTTGAAGATGAATTGTTGGAATCCGAAGATGACGAAGAATTGTTGTCAGTTGACTCACTTGTACTATCACTGTCAGTTCCGGTGGAATCTGGCGTATCCCCGGTTAGCTGAACAAACTTATGTGCAGTTGGTTTGACTGTTGGTGGCGTTACAGAGGTTGGATTTGATGGTGTCTTTGATCCATCAACGTCCAACGTGGCGACATTAGGAATACTAATTTTGCCATCTGTACCAATATATTTGCTCAAGTCAGCGTCCTTTTTAAGCTGTACGGTGATCTTCATCAAGAGCTTTTTCCCACTAAAGTCTTTAGGTGTTTTCGCTTTCCAATCTACTGTGTTCGTTGATTTGTCAAAGCTTAGCGTACCGTCCGACGTCACATCTTTACCATCACTAGTGACAGTTGCTCCCTTGTACTCTTGTACTGAAGCTAATGGATCACTGATGTCCAAACTATTAATAGCGTACTTATCAGTAATATCAGCGGTTAAAGTGTAGCTGTAGTCCTTACCCGCCGCAACATTGCCTGTCGTTCCCGTCTTCCCTGATGTATCGGTTACCGTCTTAGAAAGCTTGCTGGCAGTTGGTGGCACTGTATTATCAGTAACCGTATTAGTCTCTTGACTGTTACCATCAATGATAACATCTCCGGTATTGGTTAAAGTTGAGGCCTTACCGCCGGAGTCAACCACGCCATCAATCACGAGTGTATAGGTCTCCCCATTCATTGGCATTGCTTTTAAGAAGTCAGCAGAAGCGCTATAGTCGACCGTGTTAGTGGCTTTATCAAAAGTTGCCGTTCCGGCCCAATCAGTTGTTTTTGAATTATCAGAACTGGAACTGTTATTTGAACTGCTACTTGAGTTTGAGTTGCTGCTTGCACTACTGCTTGATGCATTGCTTGAGCTACTTGAATTACTATCTGGCTTACTATCAGCTTTGAACGTATCTGCTGTTACTTTATTACCCTTTTCATCAACCAAGTAAGCTGACTTATACGTAAACTGAGCCGGCAATTTATCTTTCCAGTCCATTGAGGTGTAGCGTTCCAACGTATCTTGTCCCAAATAGCCAACCTTTTGTGACACTTGATACTGTAACTTTTGCCCGTCTTTGACCTGTTGCTTATCCATATCTGCCTTGGTATCTGGGTCAACCACCTTCTTACTTGGCTTGTCCGGTGTTGGCGTGAAAACTGTCGCCGTTGATGGCGCAAACCAGTAATCCTGACCATTGGACTTAGATAATGCTGGCGAGGCGTTGAAACTAGAAGGGTTAAAAGAATTGATACTAAATTCTTGCGTCGTCCCAGTTAGTAGATATGACACTGAATGCTTATCAAATCCCGCCGCACCAATCGCATCTTCTGCCACCACGTCATCATAGCTTTGATTAGGTGTTTTAGACCCACCAGTCAAAGTTAAACTTGAGTCAATTGGCGACTTGTATTGTTCAATTACCGAGTCCTTAGTGACGTAACTGTCGTTATTTCCATCATTATTGAGATAAGCCACCGCTTCGACCGCATGACCATTACCATATGGGTTAGTCGCATTAGGATTCAAAGAATTCCAACTAATATAGGCATCTTTGTTGAACTCAATATCCTTATTCGTTTTTTGATCCGTAAACGTGATTTTGAAATCCATCGATTGAATGCCTTTGGTATCAAAACCATTATACAAGTTGTTAGAAAATTCAATTCCCGGCGAATAAACAGAACTATTGATGTTCCCATTTTGCCAAGACAATGCTCGCTGCATATTGGAAATTTCAACTTTAGCCGTTACTGGATCACCACTCGTCGTTTTACCAACCACTCCGTACTGAGCTGTAAAACTAATGCCTTTAAGCTCACTATCCCCAGTAGCCATTGAAAATGAAGCCAATTGTGAACCGTACTTTTGATTGAACGACGCATACGTCCCTCCACCAGCTTTAATGGTTTTTAGAGTCACATTTTTCCCGGAATCACCGGTATAATTAACCGATACTGGCGTGTCTTCTGTGTCGGGTGACAATAACAGCCCCTGTTTCGTGCCATCTGGAAATGGCGTCTTAGAATCAATCTTCGACGGCGTTTTGCCATCAGCATGGGCTTGTTTCGTATTTAGCCCCATTGATACCGAAGCTGAACCCAAAATTGCGGTTAAAATAAAGGCTGTTTTACATAAATTACGTACTTTACTTCTCATAAACTATTCGCTCCAATCATTTTGATGACTGACTACTATTACTGAGACTTAGTGAACTGATCGTTTCTTCCATGCTTTATACCCCCAGGTTCCAAGTCCACCCATAACACTGGCAATAATTAGCCCTGCAATAATCGG
>JAEIIU010057195.1:0-10802 GCA_018874675.1 Drosophila baimaii | reverse complement strand
CCATTGACCTCCCTAAGTATTATCTTTCAGTGGACCATGTATTCGGGGTATACAACGACAATGATGATTCTAATACGAGCGGCCGTGATTGGATATGGTCTTATAATGTGCCATCAGCATTATGCCTATCCCAGATGTTATGACACAAAATGGAAAACGTTGAGCAACGAGTTTCCCAAGCACATTTTACTGCTCATCTCAATACTATCGGTATCTATGGTAAGCAGCGTGTTATATGCATCCTTCGTGGACTCAAACGAACGGGACTATCATCTGCTATTGGGTTGCTTATCTGGAATTTGGTATTACAAAACACAATATGGCTGTACCCTTGAAAGATTCCCAGTGCCCTTACTGTACGAGAAGTTTCACAAAGCCATCCTGGCGATTTGGTGGCCTTTAATGAGAACATCTGGCAAAGAAGCATTTTTGCCAACTATAATATTCTCCATGCTCTTCTGGTCATTCAGGGACAATATTCATGACGGACTTAAACTGGTCATAACGGAACCCGAGATACTCTTTCGTGGTTGGCTGATAAACACCCTAATCCAAGCTAAATTGCATATGGTTCGGGAGCTTTATGTCCTGATTCTGCAGAGTGAATTGCCACTAAGTGTTGCATTGAGTTGCGAGGCAGAAAATTTAGATATTGGTCTATATAATCGGATTGCGAAACTATCTAAGGACTTGTTCAGCAGTCAGGACTGTATCGTACTTGCTGCTGTGAAGAATAAGCCACATAGCATACTTTCCGTACCCATATCAATGGCACTGGATGGTTCTCAACTATACGGCTTTCGGTTGTTGGCAGCCTATAATTTTCATTATGGAATATTTAAATCAGGCAGTATGTTGACCGAATTGTTGGATATCAAAGGCATGAAGAATACAAATGTTTATTGGGATGAATTACGGGAAGTTATATATAAAATAATTCAAGATTTTCTAGACCAGATAGACTCCTGCTTGGATACGGCTCCGCGAGCGGCAATCTGCGATTCTCTGAAACGCGAACAAGGAATTAGATCACTGTCTAGGCCATTTCCTAAGCGGCGACAAAGGCAATGCTGGGGATCGCACACATGTAAATGTCAGTCACTGAAAATTCACTTTTGTAATATGCGAAACAACATGAATGACCGAGTCCATTTATACTGGGGACATTGGGTTCAGAGATATCCCCTGATTTTGAATTCGTGCGAGTATCTTTTCAAAGCTGATAAAACGGCAAGACTCAAGCAGGCACTGCAATGTGGGGAGCCTTTGAGGTGGATCCTGTACGGACTTGTTCGCATCTGTGTAAGATCTCTAAAGGAGGATAGGTTTGGTGTTCTCCAGAAAGATCTAGCCGGGGTTTTTGAGGTCCTTCTCAAGGTGGAGGGAAGACTGATTGCTGCCGCTAAGGTTCTATATTATGCGGCGCGTTTAGATGAGCGCTGCACCAGCCACAATATACTGATGTTGGCCAACGATTATTGTTTGAACACGATGCTGACGACATTTGCAGAACATCTGGGTTATATTGTTAACGATCAAACGCTAAGGGACAAGTTGGAGCACAGAATCGAACATATGTATGATTATAATGATTTATTTTAATAAAATGTTTTAAATTTAGCCTTGAAATATTTAGGAAAATTACTTTTTTCTTCTTAACCACAAGGAAAGTGGAAAGAAGTTAAACCTTTTAATTTGTTCCACTCACTTTATCATCGCTACAAATACTTTTTTATTTTTGTCGCACTTGCCACGCACTTTCCACTTTTCCTCGCCTTCTCCTCTTTGTCGCTTCTCCTTTTCGTTGTTCCTTATCAATTGCTCATTGTTTGCTGGCTAAGTGGACAAACACACACACTAGCACACACGCACATGCAACGAGCACAAAGGAAGAGCCCAAAAGAGAGTGGCGAACAATTGAATTTTCTACTTGTGCTGCTGCTGCTGCTGCCTCTTCTTCCACCATTTCTTTGGCTTTGACTACTTTTTATTCGTTTTTTTTCTGCTGTTGTAGTGGTTTTGTGTTGTTGGATTCTTCCTATTGCACCTCCCACGCTTAATATTCCCCTCTCCCTCGCTCCTTTTCCCTTTCTAGCTTTGATTGCCTTTTGCCTTTGTAAGCGCTTTGTGTGCAAAATAGAAAATGCGAATAACAACAACAACAGCAACCAGAGAAGCGGCAAGCAAAATAGAGAAAATGAAAAGATCTCAACAAGTTTGCCGTTAGTCGAGTTAAGCAGATTTAGTTGTTTGAGCATTTTGCAATTGCCATTTGGCAATGATTTAAGGGGGAAAGGAGAGTGGGCAGCAGGAAGTAGGTGGAGCACAAAAGAGGGGTCGATAGGCCAAAAAGCATAATTGCTCAGTTGCACTCAAATGGAGCTCCACAGAAGGCCCCCATTCACCCAACAAGGGTTAAAGAGCAAGGCGGCGGTGGCGGCGGCGAAGAAGAAGCAATGAAATACGAAGGGTTAAAGATGTAGTGCTCAAAATGGAATTGCATTCGGACTCGTGGCTTATACACTTAAATAAAAACGAAGTATTACTGTTTTATTTGTGTAATTTATTATATTTAGTTTATAATGTATTATTTTTATTGTGAACATTTTAACCATATATTTGATCAGGGATTTCATTTATAACCTTGAGATCCAATAACCGACATTTTCATTTTAATTAAGATTCACTAAAGGCACCATATTTCAAAAATACCCAATAACCTGCACTCCCACTCCCAGACAAACTATTTGTGGTCTTTATCTTTATCGGCTAGCCGCAAAGTAAAAAGGAGAAAAAAGGAGAAAACTAAAAAAAAAAAAAAGAGGAACGAGTCACCGAAAAAAAGAAACGGAAAACAGACGGCAGCAATGTTAATTGAAGGGTTTTTGATGGGCAAAGAGGGGAAAAAAGGGAAGGGGTGGTTGTGAGGAAAACTCCGTTGGAGCAGATAAGCTACAAAAATAGCAGAAAATCAACAAAAACACAGGAACAAATTCTGTGGCTTGAACTTCAAAGCACATGGACCGATTGAGAGTGGATGGAGGATAAGGTGGGGGAAGGAAGATTAATAAACAAGCCACCAAAAGGTAAATAAATAAGCACAAAAATGCCGAAAATAGCGCACAGCCGAAACGGGAGCAAAAGAGAGCGGGCGACAGCCGAGGAGAACAGCAGCTGCTGCGCCGACGCCTGCTGCTCTGCGCTCTTCATCATCTTCGTTTTCTGCCTCTCGCTCTCTCCCGTTAGTACTCCTCTTCTTCACAACAAATTAAAGACAATTGCAGTAACAACAACAACCAGATATGCTCTTTGACTTTTTACAGCAGCCGAGGCGGGCAATATAAAATTGCAGTAACCACTGATAAAAGCGAACACTGCTTAATAACTTTTGTCACATTTTTCTTGCAATAAACAAGAAAAAAAAATAATTTTTTTAATCAGGTTAATAAAATTTAAAAAAAAATGTAATTAGTAAAATTAAAAACCAAATAGAAATATTTATTTTAAATAAATAAAGACATGTATTGAGGATAGACTGTAGCTTTATCAGCAGCTAAAGCATAAATAGAAGTGCAGCGGGAGAGCAAATCTCTCGCTCTCGCTTGCTCTCCCAGCTTTTTTTTTGTAGTTTTTGTGTTTACTTATTTGCGTTCATTGGCTTCTCTTAACGGTACTTGGCCAAGGAGGTGCGAATGAAAAGGAGCTAATCCGGTTTATTTTATTTATGCACTTACCTTAGTTTTAATTAGAATAAATCAAAACTTCTCAAGTTCTGCTTCTTTGTAGGTTTTTTATTGCTATTAAAAGCGCGGAATTTACAGTTGCGAATGCCCGTAGTTGTTGTTGTTTTAAATTCACGGTCTGCAAACAACAAATAAAATAGATATTTTTTGTCTTATGCTTTTTGCTGAAGTTCGGCGCTAATTGGAAAAAGAGACGAATAAGCAAGATGTGGAAAGACAGAGTGATACAAAAAAAAACTATAATTAAACACCAGCAGAAAAAAAGTTCTGCATATCCTGCGGGCAAAACAACACGAAGAAGGGAGAAGGGAAGGAAGTTTAACAAAAAGTAACAAAGTTTCAGAGAGGCGTTGGTTCTGCGAAGGGAAAAGATAGGGGGGGGCAAGAAAGAGAGAAAAATCACACAGAGAGCTGCGCAGGATATTATTTGATTTGTCCATTTAACTTTAATTTAATTTCCACAGCGTGCGGGTTCATTTAATCTGGCATTTTCTTTATTATTGGTTACTCCGCTTTGTCACTTTATTTCAATTTTTCCACTTCTTCATTCGCGTGCGAGTGTGTGTGTGTGAGTTAGCGAGTGAGAGAGAGCGCGACTATGTTGTGTTTCCTACTGCAACTCCATTTGCTTGGCAACTTCTTTCTCTTTTTTTTCATACACACACACACGCAGTCGGCACACACACACACGAGCCCACAGTAACAGTTGGAGTTGAACTTACGCGTCGTGGTTTTGAATTTGTATTATTTTTAATTCAGCTTTTTGCACTTGAACTTTTGCCTTCGTGCACTATTGTTTTTTTTTATCGCAGAAGCCGCCGAAAAACGCCGACCGAGGAAAAACACCCACGCTGGAAAAACTCCGAATATGCGTCCGAATCGCGCAGCGCCGATTGTTTTTGTGTTCAATATTCCTCCCTTCTTCCTCTTGCTTCTCGTCATTCGCCCTGATATTGCGATATATCGATATCATGAAACTATCAAAACATCGATATAATTGTCATTTTCGCCAGTCTGGCAACATTATTGTCTCGACCCAACAGTATGTACTGTAAATCGAAAGTCAGTATCGATAGTAGTCAATTTAACCATTTCCCCGCAAATTTGCGGCTAGAATTGAAACTATTTTCCATTTATTTATTTTAATAGGCTGTCTTTCATTTGAACATAATTATGTATAAATAAAATCAGTTTTATTATATTTCAAGAGTCGGGGAAATTAAATCTTCTGAATTTAATTGCTTAATCATAATTTTTTCGGGGGGTTTATTTTAGATGCAAATAGATTTTATACTTTTAATGCAAATAAATTCTTTTTGATTTTTGCTCTATCCAATCAGTAACCAGGAAATTGAAGGATCGAGACGATGTAGCACATATTGCATAAATCCAGCATTTCATAATATTTTCATATGAATCTTGTGTATTATCTTCGAAACCACCTTTAAATATGTCTAAAGTACCACGATGGTGGCTTAAATATTGCCGTTGATCTGAAGAATCAATAAAAATACATAATTTTTGTAGATGTAGTTTATTTATGCGCACGTTCTACTATTTTAGCTGAAAATTATATGCTAAAAAAATATATTATAAAGTCTCAATAAGGATTTCCACTCATTGGAGAGTGAATTCGTTCAGCCGTTCACTTGCTATACAATTGCTTCTGCTTCTTTAAATTTGTATAACTGCCGCCGAAATTGCTAGGCTTATAGCTTTTTTTTTGAGTGCTAGCTTAGCTTCTCTACAAAGAGTTGGCAGCACTGCAGTATATACTGACAACATTTGCGATACTTGCGGTACTATCGATAACATGTGTCAACATACCTACAGTGGAAAGAGAAAGGTTCTATAAAAGCGGATTGCTTGGTACAAGTTGCTGACTGGTTCTGAAAAAGAAAAATGCTTATAAATTGCGATTTTGTTGTTTTTCAAACGCTCAAAGTTGCTTGTGAAAACATTCGATAGTGGTCACGAACCATCGATGGTTCCGATGTTTTTAAAACATCGATGTTATCGATGGGCCAATCGATGTTCTTCCACCCCTAATTCATATGTTCTTTAAACGCTAAAACGCCGAACCTGAACGGATTTCATTAAAGAATAAAAAAGGAAAGGGATCGCGGGAGTGCTCCAACTGCGTGAAGTCACAACCAAGGTTCCAAGAACCCGAAGAACCAATTTCTAGGGGACTTAAACCCACGCAAAGCTCCACAAAATGCAGTCGCACAGCAAAAAACGCGTCTGCTACTACTACGACAGTAAGTTTTAAGCAAAAAAATGTGTAAGAACGCTGCAAGATGGCGAATAATAATATAGCAGTAATAGTTTGCAAGCCGAGTTTTCGGTTTTTTTTCGCATCCGCCGGCCATCAGATGATAGCATTTTCGCAAATTTCAAGTTTTACGCCGACTGTACGCTCGCGTTGTGCCACAGCGCACTTCTCTCGAACGACCGCCGTGCCGTTGTGTGCGTGTGCGTGTATGTACCTGTAGGTCTCTCTTTTCGCCACCCTGTGGTTGTTGTTGCTTTCGTTCAGGGCGAAAGTGCGACCGCAGCGGCCGTTCTGGCAAAGTGAACCCCTCGAAGAGACGCCGCACCGACACTGGGCGTAAAATTAGTATTTTGCATAGCGTGGCATTTAATTGTTTTTTTTTTTTTTCAAGCTAACTAATACTTGTGATTCTTGTTCCGCAGGCGACATTGGCAACTACTACTATGGCCAGGGCCATCCCATGAAGCCACACCGCATACGCATGACCCATAACCTGCTGCTCAACTATGGGCTCTACCGGAAAATGGAGATTTACGTAAGTTATTAATTAGTTTTTGGTCTACTTTAAGGGAATTTTGTGTACTTAATTAGTTTTCGGAATGATTTATTTATTGAACAATCAATAATTAAACAAATTGTTATTTCAGCGTCCCCATAAGGCGACCGCCGATGAGATGACCAAGTTCCATTCGGACGAGTACGTCCGGTTCTTGCGTTCCATCCGTCCGGACAACATGTCGGAGTACAACAAGCAGATGCAGCGCTTCAATGTGGGTGAGGACTGTCCCGTCTTCGACGGCCTCTACGAGTTCTGTCAGCTCTCCGCCGGCGGTTCCGTGGCCGCCGCTGTCAAGCTAAACAAACAGGCCTCGGAGATATGCATCAATTGGGGCGGTGGCCTGCATCATGCCAAGAAGTCGGAGGCCTCCGGCTTCTGCTATGTCAACGATATCGTTTTGGGTATTTTGGAGTTGCTCAAGTACCACCAGCGTGTTCTCTACATCGACATCGATGTCCATCACGGCGATGGTGTTGAGGAGGCATTCTACACCACCGATCGCGTGATGACCGTGAGCTTCCACAAGTACGGCGAGTACTTCCCGGGCACCGGCGATCTCCGTGACATTGGCGCCGGCAAGGGCAAGTACTATGCCGTGAATATACCGCTGCGCGATGGCATGGACGACGATGCGTATGAGAGCATCTTTGTGCCCATTATCAGCAAGGTGATGGAGACATTCCAGCCGGCGGCCGTAGTGCTGCAGTGTGGCGCCGATTCCCTCACCGGCGATCGTCTGGGCTGCTTCAATCTCACCGTCAAGGGGCACGGCAAGTGCGTGGAGTTCGTGAAGAAGTATAATCTGCCATTCCTGATGGTCGGCGGCGGTGGCTATACCATCCGCAATGTGTCCCGCTGCTGGACATACGAAACATCGGTGGCCCTGGCCGTGGAAATTGCCAACGAACTGCCCTACAACGATTATTTCGAGTACTTTGGCCCCGATTTCAAGCTACACATCAGTCCCAGTAATATGACGAATCAGAATACTTCCGAGTACCTGGAGAAGATCAAGAATCGTCTGTTCGAGAATCTGCGAATGCTGCCCCATGCCCCGGGCGTGCAGATCCAAGCCATCCCCGAGGACGCTATTAACGATGAGTCCGAGGATGAGGATAAGGTGGACAAGGACGAAAGACTGCCACAGAGTGACAAGGACAAGCGCATTGTCCCGGAGAACGAGTACTCTGACTCCGAGGATGAGGGCGAGGGCGGACGCCGGGACAACAGGACCTACAAGGGGCAGAGGAAGAGACCACGGCTGGACAAGGATACCAACAGTAACAAGGCTTCCTCGGAGACGTCCAGCGAAATTAAGGATGAGAAGGAGAAGGGTGGGTAAAATGAAATAGATATTAAGAAGTACAACCTCTAATTATATCCCTATTTCTATTCAGGAGACGGCGCTGATGGCGAGGAGTCCACTGCCTCCAATACCAATAGCAACAGCAACAATAACAGCAACAACAAGAGCGACAACGATGCCGGTGGTGCGACAACCAATGCTGGATCCGGCGGCACCGGCTCGAATTCCGGTTCCGGTGCCAAGGGCGCCAAGGAGAACAACATATGACGTGGCGGCCGCAATTGGTTATAGAAGCCAATTAAGCGACCGCCGAAGTACAAGCCGCCGGATTTCACCTAGCGACCCCTCAACTCTCTCCCACCAATGTCACCTCCAATGTCCCCCGAACACATGTCCTGAGCCACGCCCCTTGACTGCCGTCAATCCATCATCATCATCATCATCTCAGTTAGGATGTGACACCAGCCCCGCCATCCACACATCCCCACGCGGTCGTATTCCATCGATTCTCCTTGGGGGGAAAATCAGTAATCAGTGGGCGGGACTTGAACTCATCGTAAGCTAAAATACAATTTATTGTAATTGTCTAAGTTAAGCAGAAAGTAAAAGAAAGGGATATACCTACGTCTAAGCGAAACCATGTGGCGATTCACGCAGAAATTAATCTAATTCAATAAATATTTATACCATACGCAGAGAGTTGTTTGTTTTTTAAACTTGGAATGGGTCTTTAGGATTAATAACGGGTATTAAGCATGAATCACCTTTATTTAAACAAATTTGCTGTAAAATGTATGGACTGCTTGATGAAGTATCTGCAATATGCATTTCCATTTACAACCGTATACCTTATACATTAAATTGTTTTCAAAAATATATACATATATTTTATAAATATTAATAGAAACAAGTAGGCGAAGCCAAAGTTGATATACCCTTTCAGATAATTTCTTACTTATTAAACAAGATTTTGGAACTAAGAGCATAAATTACACGAAACACCCTGTTTCGCATGTATGTTTATATGGTACCTATCAGATATATTTGGTCGATCTTAATCAAAATTGTAACAAAGTGCTCCTATTGTTTAAAAAGAGCATGTATAATGTAAAATATATCAATTTAGACAGATCGTTTCTATGGCAGCTATAAGAAATATTTTTCCAATTTCAATGAAATTTCTAGAATGTGGCTATAATCATATTAAAGGTAAACAATTAAGTTTTATTCGAATATCTAGAAAAATAGCGAGCAATATGGCAATTTTTCACGATCATTTCTATGGCAGCTGTAGGATATAGTAGTCCGATTCTGGCTGTTCCGACATATATACTGCTTGCAGATGATATAAGACTAACCTGAACGTTTCAGCCCAATAGCTCAAATACTGAGAGACTAGTTTGCATATAAACCCACAGGCAGACGAAAAGACAGACAGACAGAAGTGGCTGGATCGACTCGGCTGGTGATGATGATTAAGAATTTATATACTTTATGGGGTCGGTGATGACTCATTCACTGCGTTTATTATTATAATACCCTCTGCAAGGGTATAAAGAAGAGTGACAATCGACTCGATAGTATCGAGAATGTTTGTAGATCAACATGTTGTTGGCAACATTGGCTTGGTAACATTTTCCTTGCAACATTGGCTTAGTAACACTTTGCAGGCAACATTTTCTTTGTGAGATTTAAATTATTGCATTTCGCCTTGTAAGTTTTAAGTTTTTCATGCACCCTAAACGAAAGCTTTATTATTTGTTAATTATATTTTTTAACATTCTATTTGTAATACACAAATACAAATAACAAATCCAATACTTACCACTAAACATGTAAATTCCAGTAAAAAATTCCAACACAAAAATCACGCTTAACAATTTCCATTTATATTTTTCAACTTTCTCTATCTAACATTGGTTTCAACTTTCTAACTGGAACTAGACTTCATAGCTTGAGGTTGTGGCAAACAGGAACAGAATCCACTGAGGGAGGCGCCCATCCCCCATTTTCCCATTTCCCGCCCGCCAGTTGACGGTTTGTGACTTGTCTGCGAGGATTGGGCGGCTTGGGCGGGTTGGGGGCGGTTAACTGGCTGGGCCGCTAATCCAGCGATAATATCGAGTCGATGCTGGTGCGATTACTGCGCGGCTGCAGACGCGGTCCGCCCAAGTAACTAATTGGATTCGCGAACTGACGCTGCTGCAGTGAGTTTTCCAGGAAAATCGGTGGCGGCAAAGGCAATGGCCGCCGTCGCGGAGGCACCAAGGGGGGTGGTGGTGGTGGCTTCTCCACCATCATCGGCGAGTTTGGAGGAGTTTGGGGTGTTCCCGACGTGGTGGAGCCTGTTCGCGCATCGGCATTTGTGGCTACATCAAAGGACTGACGCTCTCGCTGCTTTGGATCCTCTGTGTCATCGGGCGCTTTGTGGCGGGATTTGTGTCGCTGCTGCGGCTGGTGCTGCTGCTGCTGCTGTTGCTGCGCTTTCTGGGGGAGATTGGGCATGAAAATGGCACCGGGACATGGAGTTTGGAAGAGCGTGGTGGAGCGTGGAGAGGTCCGGGAATTTAGATCAAATATTTTTCAGGGTTTAATTCTATTTGGCTTTAGTCAAAGTGACGTTCAATGGACAGTGAGAGGTTGTGTGTGTGTGTGTGTTGGGTTTGTGTCCAGAGAAGAGATAAAGTTTTATAATTATTTAAAGGCTTTGAGAGACAGACAGAGGGAGGGGGCACTAAAGGGTGGCGGGTTATTCAAGCTGCTTTTGCTACTGGGAAAAGTTTTTCTTCTTTTTTTTTTGTTATGCTTTGTTTTTTTTTTAACTGGATTTTGGCACCTGTCGTGACTTGGCACTTTATGTTGTTAATATAAATGCACAGGACCTGACATGAGCGTATACGTACACCTATAAAAGTGGAG